>JAKTVU010000040.1:0-101760 GCA_030581855.1 Yueomyces sinensis
AAGGAGGTTGCTGGTGTTGCCTTGTTAAGTAATACAATAACAAAGAGATAGAAATGATGGCAGGATACGCGTCATCCTATTCGTGACGCGTGTCAGGATGCGCGGTAGGTGCTTGAGGTTTGAAGGTGTAGATGAGACGTAGGATCCAAGAAAGTAATACTTGGTTCCAAGTCAACATCATTAGATTAATAAAGTATCTGGACTAAACAAATCTGTTAGTCAATCTTAATGGATTCTTTTAATTATTATTATTATACAAGTTTGTTACAATATATTGCAATACAGTGGTATAAGTCGAATTGTCTAATGTCTGGACAAATAGATAATTTGTTGACATTAGGGATTTAATTAATAAAAGCGTTGTCCTCTTTTATATAACACTATATAGAAAGAGGGAAAGAACATATTATTCTTGTCAATAATATGTTCTGCTTATATACGTTTTTACTTTTTTATTATACAGTACAAGTTATCATAACATACTTCCTAATTAGGAACTACGTTATTATAACTGTATATATACACAGAATATAGTTCAACACTCTTATATACCTATAAAATATTTAGATGTGATACCAGCCATCTCGCGCGTCATATGCTATTAACTAGATTACTAGCCCATGACTCGATAGCCACCTAGTACAGTATTACTTTATAACAAATATTTTTTAAAAGCCGGTTCCAATTATAATATGATGGTATGTTTTACAAAATTTGAAATTTATGACATTTTTTTACAAATAATTTACAAATTTGTTATATACTTAAAGATAAATATTAACCTTTATTTAATTAAATTCAATTTGGTGTTTAATTTAAAATTTGTTAGTGAGTTATTAAAAGAATAAACTAGAGTAGATGATATAATAAAAAATATTGACTATATATAAGCTTATATTGCTAGTATAAGAATTTGTATACTTCATTTTTTTAATTAAATATGTTAATTTTTTGCCAATATGTTTATATCATGTCTAATTATATACCAGAAGAGAGAGAAATATTAGTAAAAACAAATGTAATTTTTAGAGAAAAAAAGGATTATGGATTGTTGTTTATCTTTCAAATACGAAAATCAAAGAACAGAGGGGGGAAACACTCTTTGCTTGTCAAGAACATTAATTAATAAAACATTATTTCTGGAAGGTATAAGAAAATATAAGATGTCAATTTTTTCAAATATTTATAAAAAAATATGAATAAAATTTACCTTAAAGAGGAATTTTGAATAAAAAAGAGGAAAAATTTATTATAGTATTAAAAATAAAATTAATACTTTACTTTTCAAGAGTAACATTACCTTTTACTTCAAATTTATTATTTGAAAAAGAATATTTACTATGTTTTTTAATCGCTTTTGTCATACACTTTTAAAAAGTTCAGAATTTAAGGAATAATATTCCTAACAACCAAACGTAATAAGCATTATTTTCTATATTTGATTATATAATAAGAAGAAAATAAATTATAGAAAACTACAATAGTGATTTTTTTTTATTCTATAGCCCTCTCTTAATGACACGGAAAGAAAAAGTATTACTAAATAAATAACGGTAATACTGTTATCAGATTTTTTCTTCCCTATTATACAAAAAAATTAACTATTCAGTTTCATTCGTAAATCTGATTAATAATCTAAAAATAATTCCCTCAATTTTTTAGTTTTAAAAAAGCATATTTTCGTAAATATTTTAAAATATCTCTATCTTATCTAATATTATGAAATAAAATAGATTGAAATTATGTAATGTATTATTAAATGTAAGGTTTACCACCAAAAATAAACAAATTTACTTAAATTTTTTGGAATTATAAAGAATATTTTATTATTACCAAATCTTGTTTGTTACACGTAAAAAATACCTTTAAACTTGTTTCTCGGAAATTCCTAAAATACAAGAATGAGAAAGTAATTAGAATAAAATTGAATACGCATTATTCAGCGCTTCAATTGATAAACAAAACTGAAAGAGATAATTTTGTGAAAAACGCACATTTTTCTAGATAAAATTATGATAAATTTATTAATATTTCGGAATATTAACGACTTCCCGGAATTTGAAATAATGGAGTATTAATAAAATAAAATACAGAAAAAAAGATTCCGCTAATGTCATTTAATAATCAATAATTTGCCTTCTTTACTAATCATCTTACTGGGAATATTTTAATTTTAATTAGTATATAAACCTTAAGAAAAATTCAATGAATAAATCTTTTTCTTCAATAATGTATATTACGATTAATATCAGACACTACAAACATAAGACTAAACAATAAATTACAAAATGACTCAAGCTACATTATTTGCAAATGACATGCCAAGAAACACTACTTGTAAGGCATTAATTGAACATTTCAATCTAGATATCGAAATTGTCGATCCATCTAAAAGTGAAATCTATCAAAAGGAGTTTCCCTTACACAAGACACCAGCTTTTATTTCTGCCGAAGGTGAAAAGTTACATGAATTTATTCCTTTAAGCATGTACCTTGCTTCTCAAATTAAAGATGATAAAGTAAGAGTTCAATTGATTGGTGAAAACTCTGATTATATGAAACAAGCTCAAATTGGTAAGTGGTTATCCTTAGTCAACTCTGATTTTTTCATTAATGTCGCTACAATTTTCTATATGGCTCTTGATCGTTTACCAATGGAAGAAACTGCACATGCTCGTGCTTGGAATGAAGTCAAATCAGTCGTTAATGTCTTTGAAGAAAGATTAAAAGACAATGATTATTTAGTTGGAAATGAAATTACCATGGCGGATTTAGATTCTGTCACTATTTGGGTGTTCTCTGCTCAACATGTTGTCGGTAAAGAATTATTAAATAAATATCCACATATCGAAATCTGGATTAATAGAATTCTTAACTCACCTGTATTAAAAGGCAGATTCCCTGATTTTAAAATCCGTGAATTGAATATCGATAGTAAATAGTTTGAAATTTTATATATGTAAGTATTTTCCTTTTAGCCAATAATATACATGAAAAACTTTTAACTTTCAATTAAATAACAATTATTTAATTTTTTAGAAAATAAAAATTATCAAGATAAAAAAGAAAATGGATAATTCTGAAACAGAAATAAGATTCGTTATTAAAAAAATCTATTTATTGATCATTAAAAATATAAATAAAGTAAAGCTATAAAATAATAAAACGGAATTCTAAGGTTTTATTTTACTTATAATTTGTTACCTTGACGGAAGTTTTCACCAGCGTAGATAGCCTTGTCACCTAATTCTTCGGAGATTCTCATAATTTGGTTGTACTTAGCTAATCTTTCAGATCTGGCACCAGCACCAGTCTTAATTTGACCAGTTCTTAAACCAACAACTAAGTCAGCAATGAAGACATCTTCAGTTTCACCAGATCTGTGGGAAACCATAACACCCCAGCCGGCGTTGAAAGAGTCTTGAGCAGCAGTGACGGATTCAGTAATGGTACCGATTTGGTTAACCTTTAATAATAAACCGTTAGCAGCTTGGGTTTCAATAGCCTTCTTGATTCTGATTGGGTTGGTGACAGTTAAATCATCAGCGACAATTTGGATCTTAGCAGTCTTGAAGAAATGGCTCCAAGCTTCCCAGTCATCTTCAGCAAATGGATCTTCTAAAGAGATAATTGGGTACTTAGCAATTAAAGTGTGGTATAAGTCAGCTAATTGTGGACCGGTTAACCATTTGGTTGGGTCAGACTTTGGATTCTTGAAGTCTAAGTCGTACTTACCGTCGTGGTAGAATTCGGAGGAGGCAGTGTCCATAGCGATCTTAACCTTACCTTCGTGACCAGCGGCCTTGATAGCGTCAACAATTAAGTCTAAAGCTTCTTCTGGAGTTTGAATATCTGGAGCAACACCACCTTCGTCACCGACGTTACCAGCAGAAGAACCGTACTTCTTCTTGGTTAAAGATTTTAAGTGATGGTAAACTTCAGTACCCATTTCCATGGCTTCGTGGAAGTTCTTAGCACCAACTGGGGCGATCATGAATTCTTGGAAAGCTAAAGCACCACCAGCGTGGGAACCACCGTTTAAGACGTTCATGAATGGAACTGGGATAACGAACTTGTCAGTAGAAGTACCAGAAACTTGAGCTAAGTACTTGTATAATGGTTCGTTCTTTTCAGCAGCAGCAGCTCTGGCAGCGGCCATGGAGACACCTAAGATAGCGTTAGCACCTAACTTAGATTTGTTTGGAGTACCATCTAACTTGATCATGAATTCATCAATGGCCTTTTGGTCAGTGACTGGGATGTTAGCCTTGATTAAAGCTGGGGCAATGACATCGTTAACGTTAGCAACGGCCTTTAAGACACCCTTACCTAACCATTTAGATTTGTCACCATCTCTCATTTCTAAGGCTTCGTGAACACCAGTGGAAGCACCAGATGGGACGATAGATCTGAAAGTACCCTTTTCAGTGGTTAAGTCGACTTCGACGGTTGGGTTACCTCTGGAGTCGTAGACGTATCTGGAGAAAATTTTAGTAATAGCCATTGTTAATAACTGTTTGTGTGTGGTTTCTTTAGAAGGAAGAAATTTTAAATAATTTGAAAAACTAATAATTTTAGAATAAAAAATATCGAATTAAAATATTAATTGAATGAAATTTGAAGCCACTTATATATTAAAAAACTGCAAGCATTAGAGTACATTGAAATTTTGAAAGAACGGCAAAAAATAGGGCTGCCGCAATGGTACATACATACGCACAAGGTTAGTAATGGTTAATTCCACTTGTGATAATGTGGGCCTCTCTCTTAGAAAAAAAACAACACGCAATTGATTAGGCAAAATGTTCAATCCCGTTGGTCTTCATCAACTAGTTGGATCAATCCAGAACACCTTGGAAAATTTCAGGTGCCTTAGTTAACCTTCAACAATTACTGAAATGCCCTAGTACAGCAAGCGGATACCAACTCAGCCAGTAAAAACACGTTCTAGTGGCGCCATTGGAGTCTATCCGCCATAACATGACGACAGCAGAAGGCTGTCACCCAACTCGAGCAAAACATGTTGCAGCATCCATTTTTTCCTATTCAGGACAGAAACTTCGACGCGAATCAGACGTTTAGCACGTGACATGCGACGGCAACCTGTTCACGTGATGGCTCCTCTGGGTAGTTACTATCATCATTTTGTGAGGGAAGAATGGCTCTACAGAAGGCGGAAGCTAATTCAAGAACTTTGGAGGTGGTCATGATGGTTCCATTGTTACTCGGACTGGAGTTATTTAATTGGGTGGCCCCAAACATTGTGTTGACAAGTGAGTTTAGGAGTTCCGCCCTTAATCCGTCAACGGTTGAATGTTCAACAAAGCTTGAATCTGCAAAATTTTTAACAATTTTACTTGCCTGAACGAGTACCGTCGTTACCTTGTAGTCGTGTTCTCTAATCATCTGTGATAATTTTGAATGTGCGTTCCTTAATAACTTGTCATCCGAATACCTGGAGCGGAGTACCTCACTAGTGCGGTCAAGAATGGCATTGTGATAATTTAATAATAATAACAGCCTTGATAGTAATTGTAATTGTAAAATAACGGGTCTTGTAACTATTATACTAATTGGGAATGGAACTGTAATATTCCACATTATGTGATGCGCCAATGCATGGGAATGTAGAAGAGATTTTGGTATATGTGTTTCAAAGTTATTGGCGGATATATTCCTATCAGTAAACGAACTTTCATTATTATTATTATTATTTATAAAAGATATGTCGGATACTGGTGTTTGCGGTAAAGATTCATTTGAAATATCACTTACACCCTGTAGATATCTTACCACATTATCATTATATGTTAATTCATCAATTTGTAAATTCATTAATGGTAAAACTAAATCGTCATCCGCACCCCTGTTATTATTATTCTTATTATTTTCTAATATAATTTGATTGTCAATATAATCTTTCCATGTATCTTGAATAATATCTCTCTCTGATACAATGTAAAAATCTTTATTCTCATGACCATTTCTTACTCTATGAGATAACAATTGAATATATTTATTCACAAATTTATAAAGATTATCACTATTATTTAATAGTAAAAAATGATAGTATAATTTATTGATATAGTTGCTAATATCATAATCTTCAATCAACATTTTAATAAAATAATTGTTTGCTCTTTCATAACATTTTTCAACAAAACAATCTAAATTAGTTAAATCTGGATCTATAATCTTTGAACATTCTTCTAGCATGTTTTCATTTTGAAAATTGTCATCTAAAACTTCAATATCATAACAAATTTTAATAATATTTATTAATTTTCCTGTCGTTATGATTTGATGTAATAGACCATCATTATCAGATATTTTTTTAATTAACAAATCTTTACTCACAACAAATTGAGTATCCCAAATTCTGTCATTTGTAATTGTACCATTGTATAAAAGTTTTTTACAATTTTTCATTGTATTAATAATAAAAAATTCATTAAATTGATCATTAATCTGGCCATTAATTAACCAATCTTGTAGCATTTTATTATATTCTTTACCAATAGAATTTAAAATTTCAATAAAGAAATTTTTAGCTCTTATATCACCCATATTCAATTGTAATAAATTTTCAATTATATTCAATAGATTTGGACCTTTAATAAATTTATTAATATCATAATCATAAATCCAAGAATTATTATTTTGTTCATTCATATATGCATCATCTGAATTGATAATATTGTTCCTCTCTTTATTCTCTTTATCAATCTTATCACAAATTACAAATAAACAATCAAATTTTTTTATTAGATTTGTTTCATCGATCAATTGATCTAATAATCTTATTGTTAGATTGTTTTCGTTAAATCTTGGTTCAATTTTTTGAGTTAAAAACTTATAGTATTCATTCTTAAAAAAATTAATTAAAAATTCATTAAATGAATTAATAATTTTACCATAATTATTTATATTAGAAAATTCTTCAATTTTTTCATTAAAATAAATTACCATTTGAGATATCTTACAAACCTTATCAATAGTCTTCTTAAATTTAAGATCAATATTTCTATCCATCTGAAATGGATTTTGACTATCTATTCTTCTAAATCGTATATAAATACCTTCTTTACCGAATAAAATAAAGAACAAATCCCTCAGTATCAAAGCTTCCTCTATTCTTTCTTTACTATTAATATAAATTATATCATCTTTTAAATTTTCGATTGATATTGGACTCATTTTGAGAAATTCTTTACTGGTAAATCCTCGATTATTCAATTTCTTTAACATGAGATCATCATCATAATTTTCCACGAGAATCACCTTATCCACATAGTTATCATTCACTTCCATTTTATAATAAGTCTATAGTAGATCTTATTTCTTTCCTACTATTCTTTTTTGCATGGAATACATCTATTGTTTACACTTGTTATGCTTACTCTCTTGTATATTATTGTTATTATTTTATTTATACGTGAAACTCATCGAAAAATTTCGTGTCGCATCACGTGAATTAGGGGACATCCTTTATAAGTGAATAATAACTGTTCAATTTCATAGTAAACCACTTTTTATTAGTAAAATAATATTTAAATTTTCAATTAAATGTTACTTGTTGTTGTTTTGAAGAATTTTAATTATTTTGATGTTATTTACCAAAAATTTTAAAATTTGTTTATAAATTAATTTTAATAATTGTTATTTAAAAAAATAATTAATTTTAAAATATATTTATTTGCAATCCTTTACTCTTCTTAAATTCCAAGAATGACCAATTGTTTTACAAATTCTAATATTAAGAAAAAATAAATATTAATATAAACATAATACCTTCTATTTAAGTTCATTTCAATTCATAATTTTTGTTATATATTTCTAGATTATCGTTTGAAAGGATTTTGAATGGTATTTAATATATAACTTTATATATTGTATTAGGATATCTATTTACATTTTTTAAGATTATTCTGATTGAAATACTTTAAGTAGAACTCTCATTTTCTTGAAATTCTATTCTTTTATATCTTTAGCGACAGTAAATAAAAATTGCCTCAACCATAATAACATAAATAAAAAGAATCACCAGCTTCACTAATCTCCATGAGTTTACTACTGAAATGTAATTGCAATAACAATACTGTTTGTATATTGTACTCTAGTTCACCTCATCTAAAGTCTGAAATTTAGTTATTACTATGGCGCCGTAATCACCTTGTACGAATATATTGAGAATTAACTATAGTTGAAATTTAAAGCTTAGAGATTTTAAAGGTGGCGAAAACCATTTTAACGAAGATCAATTGTTAAAGTAAAAGGTACAAGTACATAAGCAAAATATCAGCATAATAGAATTGTCTCGACAAAGTTATTAATTTTACTAAGTTGTTGCCATTAAAATAATAAAATAAATATACAATGTTTTTGACAAGAAGTGAATACGATCGTGGTGTTAGTACTTTCTCCCCAGAAGGTAGACTTTTTCAAGTAGAATATTCTCTAGAAGCTATTAAATTGGGTTCCACAGCAATTGGTATCACTACAAGTGAAGGTGTGATATTGGGTGTCGAAAAGCGTGCCACTTCAAGATTATTAGAATCGGATTCCATTGAGAAAATTGTCGAAATTGATAATCATATAGGTTGTGCCATGAGTGGTTTGACAGCTGATGCTCGTTCTATGATTGAACATGCCAGAACAGCTGCTGTTACTCATGATTTATATTATGATGAAAACATCAATGTAGAATCTCTAACCCAATCCGTTTGTGATTTAGCGTTAAGATTTGGTGAAGGTGCATCTGGTGAAGAAAGATTAATGTCTAGACCATTCGGTGTCGCACTTTTAATAGCAGGTTACGATAAAGATGAGGGTTACCAATTATTTCATGCTGAACCTTCAGGAACTTTTTACAAATATAATGCTAAAGCTATAGGTTCAGGTTCCGAAGGTGCTCAATCTGAATTACAAAATGAATGGCATTCTTCTTTAACACTAAAAGAAGCAGAATTATTAGTACTAAAAACTTTAAAACAAGTTATGGAAGAAAAATTAGATGAAAATAATGCCCAATTAAGTTGTGTTACAAAAGATGGTGGTTTCCAAATTTACTCTGATGAAAAATTAGCTGAAATTATCAAAGAATTGAAGAAGAATGAAGAACAAGAGGATGAAGAAAGAGAAGGTGAGGCAGCTGAAGATCAAGATGTAGATATGTCATAATTTAATAAATCATCAACAGCCACTAATTAATTTTAAAAATTTAAAATAAACTAACAATATATACATATATCCAGTCATTCGTGTCATGAACAAACGATATTAGCTAAGTTTTATTAATATATATACTCCCTATATATAAATATTTCATTAATATTATTTTCACATAGTATCTATCAGTGTTTATATTAAAGATAAAATGCATTACAAAGATATAAAATATTATCCAAAAAAAAAAGTTATCAATACATAATAAAATCCTTAATATATTTTTATTAATCTACCAGTTGTGAATATTCAGGTATTTCCTTGATTTTACTAACAAAAAATTTCTCCAACCTATTGGCATATTTGAAGTATGAAGTATTTTCACCATTATACTTTCTACAATTGTTAAAAACTAGTCTTGCATCATAAATAAAATCTTCCATCTTTGCATAACAGTTATTCTCCAACTTGACTTCCATCGTACTCAAATCCATTGGTTCCTTAATAAAATCATAATAATCTGGGACTTCCTCCTTATTAACAGGCTGCAGGAAAGGCCATGCTGATGCATGATTTTGTAATTCAGTTAATATATTTTGTATAGCCGCGTAGTGCGGACCTCTTTTAGGTTGTTGAGCAAGTTTATCCATCTCTGGGGTCCAACCGGCTTCTTTAAGTCCAGGTATATCCATTGGATCTATTGGTTTAATATTTTGTAAATCTCGGAACTGTTGCAACCCTGGCCTTATTAGATGTGATTTAGATTTTGTCATTATCTTCCTTAACAATGCAGCTTCCTGTAACAGTAGAATTTTACCTGCGTCTAGATATCTAATACGCGGTAACATTGAGCACTGCATTAGCGTACCACCTTCGTAATCTTTAATATAACCCATCCAAATTTTTTTATCTAAAGATATAACTTTTGTAAAACCTTGCTTTTTAAAATAACCAATAGCGTAATTATCTGCATAAGTTAAAAAATATTTTATTTTGGTTGTACTCCTTACATAATCCTTTAAATGATTCATCAAATGCGCACCATAACCACGAACTTGTTCCGTTGAACTGATAGCACAGAAGACAATTTCTGCAAATTCCCTATCTTCAAATGGCCTGTACGTTATACCACCAACAACGGTTAGTGGCTTTCTGATTATTGTCATAGATATATGACTTCTATCGTAGACTAATCTTGCAATATATTCTTTAGGCATCTTAGGCAATTGTTTCTGAAATATATTTTTAAGACCCGTCAAAACCATCATGTTCTCTCTTGTATTATCATTATTTACAACTCTAAATTCTATATGGTTCTCTTTTTCTTCAATTACGCTAGATCTTTCTTTGAATTTATACTCCACTCCATCAAATTTGAATTTGACAATGCCTTTGTCTTTATCTTCAATTTTTTCTTCTACTTCAATTGGATTGCTTTCGCCAAGATCATTTTGCTCTTTATTTATGAGTATATTACTTTCTTCAGAAGCTTTAAGGTGACTATCATCTTTAACATTATTACTTTCTTTGATATTCTCATTAACGTCACTGCTCTCCTTTTTTTCTTGATTATTCTCAACATCTTCTTTTTCTTCATTTTTCTGTTCTATATCTTCAGCAATATCTTCTTTCACAGGCTCTTCATCTGCTTTGGCAGTCTCTTCATTAACATTTTGTACATAATTACTTTCATTATCATCGTTAATCTTCTCATCCTTTAATTGTTCTTCTGATGTTATGTTATTGTTATTATTTGCATCTACATCGGTATCATTAAAATTATTAGAAACTTCTTCTTTTAGTTCAGTTACATCACTTTTTTCATCAATCGTATCGTTTACGGTTTCACTTGTTCCATCTTCTGAGATTTCATTTTTCTCTAATGTATCTTCAACACCCCCCTCTACATCTTTGTTTTCTACATTAATTCCTTCTGTTACTACATCTTTATTTATATCATCAGCATCCGTGCTGATACTATTTTGATCATTTGATGCTACTGGTTCTTGACTAGTATTTGCATCATCAAGTTTTGGTCTTTTGACATCCGCATCTATATCCTCATCTCCTTGTGTAGATTCTTTAAGCTTCTTTGTTCTTTTTAGTCTATTCCTATTGGCCATTTTATTATTAGCTATTGCACAATTATGAATGAAATATTATTGTATCAAATTCTCTTTTTTGATTCTTAAAATACTACTACTTTGTATTCCCACAACGCTCCAACATATATTTTCTAATAAATAAGTAAATATAATATATCTTACAGATTAAATAAATATCTTGCCTTCTATTATTGCAATTGTGTGTATATTATTTATGCTTTTATTAGCTCATCTTTAATACCAAGATATATATTTTTGATCTTTACTATGTTTTAAATGTTACCCGGGCCGATTTTTCAAAATATATACCATTTTCTATATTTTTTTTTATAAAATAGTATAAATATACAAATTAAAGCAGTTTATTGTTTAATGCTTTTTTACTTACTAATTACAGATAAAATGGTGCTAATAATTAGGCTAAAAAGTAGATATAATAGTGTACAAAAAAAGAAGATATAATGCAATAATAGTTTGTTTTGTAGTATTAGTTAATAGAATGATGTAAGGTCTACTTACATTTCAACTTCTGGACCATCATCCAATGTCATATCATCTAATTCATCTAACAATTCATCAATATTGATCTCTGGGGCGTCAGCATCGGCGTCATCACCCATTTGGTCTTCACTTGGTTGTAGTTCACTCTTATACAGATTAACGGTTTGTCTTAATTCAACATCTTCTTCCAATTCTTGCAAGAATAATTCGTAATCCTTTTCGGCACGTTCAACTTCTTGTTTTTGTGCTCTGTTATTGTAATCTTGAGAAGCTTCGATATCCTTATGTTCTCTAGCCATTCTCTTTAACTTCCAGTTTCTGTTCTTTCTACTCTTTCTTTGGTAGAACTTCTTGATTAATACAACATCTGGAATGTAATCATACTTTAATTGATCAAACAATTCGGAGTTATAGTTGGAATTGGCAATGAAATAACCCATAACTGTATCACCGGCGTGCAAAATAGCACCTAAATGACTCTTAATATAGTATACTTGATCATTAACACCCAAGTCACTAGCTCTTGCAACAGTAACATCTGCCAAAACATTTTTACCTCTGACATCACCAGTAGCTTCAACATCTAAGACAATAAATTCAACTAATTGAGAAACTTCAGCTAAAGCACTAAATGGTGTTCTCCAAAAAACAGACGCCGATAAATCAGCAGTTTGCAATGTAGTAGGATCTAAAAATTGAATGGTATTTGAAACCTTGGAACAGATAACAAATTGTGAAATATTACCCATAGACTTTGCTAATTTCTTCGGTAGAACGACTAAGTCATCTCTACAAATTGGAACAATTTCAATAGAATAGGAAAATTTGTAAGTAGAAGAACCTGTGTGAATATCTTGAGAAATCAATTCTTCAGATTTCTTAACTTTAATTGGCACCACAGAATTTAAGAAATCAACCATCTTAGCAGCATGGTTCTTTTGGGAGTAAAAGAAATCCAAACCATCTCTAGATTCTGTAATAGAGATAGTATCGACATGAGCATTATGCTTTAAAATCAATTGTTCTAAATATAAGAAAGTTCTCTTATGTTGAACTTTTTGTCTAATTTGGACAGTAGCTCTCCAAGTGTTGGTAGTATAAGATCTAGCACAGTCTGGACATTGCATAGCAATGACAACATACTCTACTTCAAAAGTTTGTTGAATGATGGTGTTAGCCATAGCTTCACCTTGAACAGATAACTTAACCCTAATACGTCTAGAATGAGGTTCTGTCCAAATAAAGGAAGCATCTACTAATCTAACTTTATTTAAACCCTTTAAACGACGTAAACATAAAGCCAGAAGTTCTCTAGATTCTAATTCAGCTCTAATCCATTGTCCTGGCGGCTGTAAAAATCTCTCACAATTTCTACAAAATGAGATATTAGCTTCTCTTGGAATACCTTCAGTGATATCAACAGTTAATTTAATACAATCGTAACACATAACCAAACCTTGAGACCCATCGATTGGGGTACCACACTGACAACATAAGACTGTTGCCACGGAGTGGTTGTGTTGCATTTGGTTTTGATCCATATGAGAATAATTCATCTTTGCAATTCTTTATTACTCTTGTTGAATTTAACACAATAAAACTACCTATTGTTAGATATTTAAGGTTTCACCTAAGATGTATGGCAGATATACCACTTATTAATACTAGGATCCTGCTGTATGATGCTGACTAAAAGGCCCATCGTTCATACTTTTCCTCCTCATCGCATCCTGGAAAAAAAAAATTTCGAGAGACAGTTCACATGATGTAGCGCCATAAATTCTAATAAAAATAAATTATTGTCACATTTTAATAATATCATATAACTTGCAAAATATTAGTCAATTATTTACATGGTGGATATAGTTTAGTTAATATTTTACGTTTTACCAGCACATATTTCAAGCTTTGATTTTAAAATGTCAATATTTTCATCATTCAAAGCACTAATCGGAACACATTCCCATCCTTGATGACTACAATATTCCTTAACATGTAAAAATTTGTCAAGAGGATCACTCTCTTGAAGTGAAACATCAGCTTTATTGCAAACAATTAGTATATTTCTTTCAGTTACCTTTTCAACACCACCTAATTCTTTAACCAGTATTTGGAGATCTGATAATGGATTAGGTCTATCTAGTCCGATAACAAATGCCCATCCTTTAGAACGCTCAATGTGACGAATAAAATCTAATCCCATTCCTTTATCGTTGGATGCATCTTCAACAATACCAGGTATATCTGCAACAGTAAATGTGGGTTTACTAATATTGGTAGATATCGTTCCAACAGTTGGTTTCAAAGTTGTGAATTTCCAATGGCCAATCCGTGGCTTTGCGTTTGATATTTTATTTAGAATAGTAGATTTACCAGCATTAGGAAAGCCGATGAGACCCACATCCGCTAATGATTTTAACTCTAGCATAAACCAACTTTCCAGACCTGCACGACCAGATAGTGAAAATTTTGGATTTCTAATGGTCTCAGTAAGAAAATGCATATTACCTAAACCACCTTTACCACCTTTTATCAAACAAACAGGTTTTTCAGTAGGTATATCTAAATCAATACCTAAAAATGGAAATCTGTCCCATTTTAATTCCTCATCAAATAACTCACTCTCATATATTTTAACTTTTTTATTAAGTGTTTGAAACCAATCTTTGTCTTTGAAATATTCTTCCGACTTTTCTTTAAATAACCAAGCAGTACCAGGCTCCTTATTTTCTCTAAATAATTGAATATCTCTTGGGATGTTACCTTGATTTCTATTTGATTGTAAGATAACATTCTTTTCTTCCAATAATTTGCGTGGGTTTTCATTTGGATATTTCTTCAGAAGATCACGTATTTCCTTTGGGTTAACACACCAACGAAGTATTGTCCCCGTAGGAACTGTAATCAAAATATCTTTTCCATCGGAACCATCTAATTGATTTGATTTACCATTTAAACCGGGTTGCGCACAATATGTGTTTCTCACCTTAGCTAATGAGGCCAAACCCTCGACAGCTTGAACATATATACTTCCTCCAGTACCACCATCACCTCCATCTGGTGGGCCTATAGCCCTTCCTGCATCTCTAAAAAATGAAATAGCACCACTGCCACCATTACCACTAACACATCTAATGATCTTTAAATCGATGAAATTACCTTGTTGGGACGTATGTTTTTGAGATGATAACAAATTACCTGAATGTAAATAAGCAGTGGAAGTAAAATATTTTAATGGCGATTCAATCGTCATATAATTACTCTTTGTTTCAGGGGGGATAATTCTATATGGGATACTTAATAAACTAGAATCTGTTCGATATTTGTTTGTTGCTAAAGTAGTTTGCTTTAGACTTTGAATATTGCCTAGTTTTGATAAATGATCAAGCCATTGCTCATTTTCTGCTACAGTTGGGGCATTGGTAGGGAGTTTAATTGAATATAGTCTTTTAGGGAATTTCGAATACATTACATTTACTTTACCTCTCTTCTCTAATTGCTTTATTCAATTGAATATACACCATTTTCTTTTTTTAAAAAGTTTCGTGTTTTAACGCCCTTAAGAATTTGTATAAATTAGAGATTCATATCTAAGATAAAGAAGAAAACTTTTTCAAATAAGAGGAACATTTGGAATTTCTAATATGATTTACATAATATGAAATAATATTTAGTTAAGTACATGTAATATAAAAGTAAAAATTTCTTTCTCTCTTCCTTGCATACTTGAAACTCATGCAGGAAATTTCTTTACACGAAGTTTAATTTACTGTCAACCTTGGTGAAGGCAGCATCATCGACAAACCAAGTGACATTACCATCACATAATTTATTGACTAAAGCGGTTGGTAATGTGGTGTCTTTCAAGTCAAAAATTTGATGCATAATATCTTCTTTAGAAGCACCTTCAGCGTCAAATGCTATATGTTTTGCACTTTCAAGGACAGGTAAAGTTACGGTTATTCTATCACTTGGTGGCTTTGGGGAATGATGACACCACATAATCTTTCTGTTTTTTTCTTCTAATAGATATTTGTGAGTTGCATTTGGGAATAAAGAGCAAGTATGACCATCTGGACCACAACCTAATAATAATAAATCGAATGGAACTTTTGGTAATAAAGATTCGTAATGATCAGCTACTTTTTGTTTATCAGAGATTAAACTTTCATCAATGGTATAAACTTGTGGTTGTTTATCTTTTGGTAAATGATCTAGGACAGCAGTCTTGAAAGCACCATAGTTACTATCAGGGTTATCCAATGGTGTTATTCTTTCATCAACAAAATATATTTTCCATTGTGTCCATTTAATCAATGAAGTATATTTTGCATCATCAATTAAACAATTCTTTAAAGTTTTAATCAATGAACCACCACTAATAGCCAAATAAAATACGCTTTCTTTTTCTAATGCTTTGTCTTGTGTGTTGATGATTAGTTTACCTAATTCTTGAGCAATTTCATCGTTGTTAGCTCTCTTGCAAATTTGAACCATATTTAAGATTTGTTAGTTAGTTTACTTTGCCTTTTACTAAAGTCATCAAATGATAAGAATAAAACATATAAATACTCTGAATATATAACTTCAAATAAATTGCACACTTTTTTGTCTATTTCCTTGGTAAGATGACGACTAACCCGAACAACTTAATTTCACGTCTAGGAGTTTCAGTATATTACCTAAGCGCAAAAGGAGATACAATGTTTCTTAATAAAAAGAGTTTATATTCCATAATGGCCATTTTGAAATCTTTTTATTTATTATAATTATGTTAGATGTTAAAATCTTGAAAATACTTGATAAAATGGAACTAATTTTTTTTTGGCAAGAAAAGACAACCATTGTATCTTATTACTGCCTTTATCCTGTATAATTTTTTTATATTGCACATTTATTGTACATATTTTTGAAGATCTACGACCTCACCACTATTCCATCCTGGCTTTTTTTTTCTTTTATAAGAATTACAATTGTTTTATTGAAATATTGTAAGTACAATAGTTCCAAACAATACTACATATAATTATTGAAAAAACATTTGAAGTTTCGAACATATCTGATTCTGGTGGAAATAGTAGTAATTGTTAGCTAACTAACCAAATTATTGGCATTTCTTTTTGTTCCACTTTATTTCAAATATAGATGAGACATTGATTTTCCAATTGTTACCAGACTGTTTCTGAACATTTTATTTCCAATTTAAATCCAACGAACTAATCTTGAAATTCGTTTTTTAGTTCTTGATGATACCTGAATGTAGATAATATTTTCCGAGAATCAAAATTGCGCACCGTCTTATTTTCCGAGCGAAAAACAAAAAAAACAGAGAAATAAGAGAAGGTTGTTTTATATACATCTTATTTGAATGTAATGTGATAAGCATAAAATTTAAAAAAGATAATTGAATATTATGTATTTAGTTGTTACTTATTAGTTGTTTCAATCGAAAAAATATATGTTTAAATGTCAGAGTGATGTACGCTATTAATACACAAACTATGCACTTCTTATTGCACATAACGAATGATGCTGCCAATAGTAATTTATTGTGATATTGATGTACAATTGCTATCTTAGCAAGTAAAATGGAAATATATATATTTTCATTACATGCCTTTTATTCAATTTCACTAATATTTTTAATTATTTTCTAATATCTTAGATTTCATATATCTAAAAAAACGGAAATAAGAATACTTCTGATTTAAAGCAATAAACCTTTATTTACTATCTTCTTCTCATAATGTATCAACTTTTTAACCTTGGATAAATGATATGAATATTTTCAACATTGTTTAATCCACAACTTGTCACAAACTAATCCAATTTATCTTTGTTTTTTTTGTGGATTTTTTTTATATGAATCAGTAACAAAATACAACTATTAAAAATAACCCTGATCAACCTACCTTTTGAAGGTAATTGATATAGTAAAATTGGTCACTTGGTAATATCCCATTGGTTGACTCAATTTTTCGAGATTGAAACATATAATAGCTTATTTACAGTTTAACTTGTTTACTACCGCACACGGTAATAATTGCCATATCAGGTTTCGCGAAAAATTTGTTCATCTCATCACTTTGAAATATTGAACAATTATTGATGGCCTACTAGACCAAGACTGTTTGTAAGACTAGGATATTAAATATATAGACGTATTTACATATAAACTTTATTGGAGTTAGAATAACATTTATTAGACATATTCTTTTTTTAAGTTTTGAAATCATCTCAAGGACTTTAATAAGAACAAAATGGTGAAAAGAAGTAGAGCTGCCATTTTACCAACAAATATTATTTTGTTGCAAAATTTGGTCAAAAGAGATCCTGAATCATATCAAGAAGAATTTCTTCAACAATATGCCCATTATGAATCCCTAAGAGATATTTTTATGTTAAAGAATTCTATGGGTGGTGGTATTGAAAGTACTGAAGTAGAAAGTGTCTCTGGTAGTTCAAGTAGTAATTCTTCTACTTCTCAACTTATCGAATTAATTGGTTTTGTATCTCAAGTTTGTTCTTGTTATCCAAAGGAAACTGCCAATTTCCCAAATGAATTAAAACAATTAATATTAGATCATCATAAATCTTTACCTTTTGAACTAAAAGAAAAAATTATCACATCTTTAATGATGTTAAGAAATAAAAGTGTTTTATCTCCTGATCAAATTATTCAAATTTTATTCCCATTATTAATAGCATACTCTTCTCAAGGTAACACTTTAGGTGTTAACACCCATGCTCGTGAATTACGTAAATTAATTTACAATAATTTAATCTCAATGTTAAAAAGTTGTAACACTGGTTCAAAAAATCAAAAATTAAATAAATCTACTCAAGCATTATGTTTCAATTTATTAGAACAATCAGGATCACAAGGTATTTGGGCTGCTCGTTTGACGAGAGAATTATGGAGACGTGGTATTTGGGATGATTCTCGTACTGTCGAAATTATGACACAGGCTGCATTACATGATGATGTTAAAACTGCTTTATCAGGTGTCATGTTCTTTTTAGATGCTGATAAAGAGCGTGAAGAGAATTTTGAAGAAAATTCAGATGATGAAGATGGTATTGATATTAATTCTTTAAGACATAAAATGTCTATCAATAAGAAAACAGGTAGAAGAGGTAAGAAATTAGAACAAGCCGTAAAGACCATTAAAAGAAATAAGAATAAAGGTATGAATAAAAATAATGGTTTCTTAAATTTCAGTGCCATCCATTTATTACGTGATCCACAAGGTTTCGCTGAAAAAATGTTTTTAAACCATTTACAAGGTAAAAATGCAAACAAATTCGATTTAGAACAAAAAATTCATTTAATGCAATTAATTTCAAGATTAATTGGTACCCATAAATTATTAATTTTAGGTATCTACACATTTTTTATGAAATATTTAACACCAAAACAAAGAGATGTTACAAGAATTATGGCTGCATGTGCACAAGCTTGTCATGATTTAGTTCCACCAGAAAATTTAAATGTTATGGTTCGTAAAATTGCTAATGAATTCGTATCAGATGGTGTCGCTTCAGAAGTTGCTGCAGCTGGTTTAAACACAATTAGAGAAATTTGTTCTCGTGCTCCATTAGCTATTGATGAAACTTTATTACAAGATTTAACAGAATATAAAAGTTCAAAGGCTAAAGGTGTTAATATGGCTGCTAAGGGTTTAGTCTCCTTATATAGAGAAGTTGCACCAGAAATGCTAAAAAGGAAAGATAGAGGTAAAACTGCATCTATGGAAGTTCAAGATAATAAAAGAGAAAATAAAGAAAGTAAAAGACCTAAATTCGGTGTTGAAAACAATGTTACTGGTATTGCAGGTATTGAATTATTAGCTAAATGGAAGAAAGATAACGCTAATGAAGATGAAGAAGAAGATGATGCTAATTGGGAAGTTGATGAAGAAATTGGATCAGAAGGTAGTGAAGTTGAAGGTGATTGGGTTACAGTTGAAAGTGATAAAGAATATGATGTCAATATGGAAGATAGTGATGATGAAGCTAAGAAAGTAAAAAAAATGGATTCTGATTCTGATTATAATAGTAGTAATCACGAAGCAGAAGTAGCAATTGACGATGGTTCTCTAGAAGAAGAAGAATTACCTACTGATCCTGAAGCTGCATTCCGTGAATTGGCATCTACACGTATTTTAACACCTGCTGATTTCGCAAAATTACAAGAATTAAAAACAGAAGAAGGTGTTGCTAAATTAATGGGTATGAAGAAGATCAACGAAGATGTTATCGATTCCAGAACTCTTGTTGGTCCAATCAAATACAAACAAACTCGTGAAGAGAGAATTGCTCAAGCTAATGAAGGTCGTGAGGACCGTGAGAAATTCGGTTCTCGTAAAGGTAAGAGAGACAAAGCTCATTCTACTACTAATAAAGAAAAGGCAAGAAGAAAGAATTTCGTCATGATGATTCACAAGAAAGCAGTTCAAGGTAAACAAAAGATGTCTCTACGAGACAGACAAAAAGTGTTACGTGCACACATTAGCAAGCAAAAGAAATCAAGGTAGGCTTGTTTTTTGTAATTTTTTATTGTTTGCATCCAACCTAATTCTATCTAGCATGGAGATCAGGACCACACAACTTGTGAGTCTCTTATCTGTTTCTTAACACTACTATTTAGTCCTTCTATTTATCTGTATATTAATTTTAAATTATCATTTTATATTATCTTTTAAATTTCATATTTTATTATTATTCGAGGATTATTATATTATATTCATTGTCCATTAGTTCCGCGTTCGCCGAATCTCAGGACGACGGCCTTCATCGGACTTTACCACAAAGTTAAGGGAAAGAAGGGCGGACGATGCATCGAATATCTGAGATCAATACCACACACTACCTCTTGGTATTGGTGGGGTTTATAAGGAATAATTATATATACTGGATATCATATGATGGTATTGTTTTAAACAATATTCAAGTTTCATATTAAAAGTATCTCTTCAAGCAGATTATTTAGAAAGGATAACGCCAATCAATAAATAACCTGCAATTATCGAGAGAAAACAACAACAACAACAACATGTTAAAATCAAGTTCCAAACTATTAAAAAACACAAATATTCGTGTGCTGTCACAGCAAAAGAGAAATCTTTCCATACATGAATATAGATCAGCAGATTTATTACGTAAATACAAGGTATCTACTCCTGCAGGCTTTGTTGCTACCACTCCGGTAGAAGCTGCTGAGGCAGCTTTCAAATTGAATACTGATAAATTGGTCATTAAAGCTCAAGCATTGACTGGTGGTAGAGGTAAAGGCCATTTTGATACTGGCTTTAATAGCGGTATTCATATGATTTCTACCCCAAAGGAAGCAGGTGAGGTTGCTGAAAAAATGCTTAATCATAAACTTATCACTAAACAAAGTGGTGAAAAGGGGAAATTAGTCACCGCTGTTTATATTGTCCAACGTGAAGATGTTAAAAAAGAAGCTTACTTAAGTATTTTAATGGACCGTACGAAACAAATGCCAGTAGTAGTAAGTTGTAGTGAAGGTGGTATGAATATCGAAGAAGTTGCCGCAAAAGAACCAGAGAAGATTAAAAAAGTCTATATAAAACCTTCTGTAGGTATGACTGATACTCAAGCACTTGAAATCGCCAGTGGTTTAGGTTTCAGTTCTGAAAGTGTAAACGAAACAGCAGCTAATGAAGTCAAAAAATTGTATAAAATCTTCTGTGAAACAGATGCAACTCAAATTGAAATCAATCCATTAGGTGAAGTAGCAGATGGAGGTGTATATTGTATGGATGCTAAATTTGGTTTTGACGATAATGCTGCATACAGACAAGAAGAAATTTATTCTTGGAGAGATACTGCACAAGAAGAAAAATCCGAAACTGAAAGTGCCAAGATTAAAGAAGAATATGGCTTAAACTTCGTTCAATTAAAAGGTAATATTGGTACATTAGTTAACGGTGCAGGTTTAGCCATGGCTACTATGGATGTTTTAGACACATACCATGGTTCTCCAGCTAATTTCTTAGATTGTGGTGGTGGTGCTACCCCAGAAACTATCACCAAAGGTTTAGAAGCTATTATCAATACCGGCAATATTAAAGCTATTTTTGTAAATATTTTCGGGGGTATTGTTAGATGTGATAACGTAGCAAATGGTGTTGTTGCTGCTATTAATAATTTAAAAATAGAAAACATTCCAGTTGTTGTTAGGCTGCAAGGTACTAATTTAGAGAAAGGCATTGAAATTTTAAGAGACTCAGGATTAAAGAATTTACATCCTTTTGAACAATTGGATCCAGCTGCTGAAAAAGCTGTTTTTTATGCTAATCAATAATCATATTCTTTTCCATCGTTTTCTTGAAAATTTAAGGATCGTTTAATTTTCTTAGTTATATCTACCTTTTTAAATATTCAGTCTCTTTTCTATAAATATATATATATATATTCTTTTTTACTTGAAAAATATTCTTCTGTTTTATAATGAAATCAAAATTTTTATTAAAGTTTCATCTGTCTTAAGGTAAGTAAGTATCCCAGGATTTTCACAAAAAGAATCTTTACTTTCATTAGGAGACAAACAAAACTCTAATATACTATTCATACTTTTGGTTATTTTAATTAATTCAGTTATATACTTTCGTCTTAGGAAAGAGGAATAAATTTCTTCCTCATGTTGCAACTTGTTCCATTTTAGCCGCCCAACAATATATATATATATCCTGATAAATATTTTTTAAAAAAAAACTGGTATCACATATAAAAGTGAACTAAATAAAATAAGATCTCAGGAGTATTGAAATCTATAAAAATTAAACAAAATTATTTGGAAGTAGGGAACACCATATGTTATGAATTGATAATATATGAAAATCAATTGTATGCAAACTGATAAATTCTCATTTAGATATTATGATGATATAAGAAAAGTCCATACAAAAAGGATAAATTAATCAAAATGAAAGAATATAATGCTTATCAGTTGGGATATGAAAGTTAGGTAAATCAAATCCTCCTTTTTATCATCTCCATTATTGATAAAGCCAAAGATACTGAGAGTTTTTCTATCTATTCTCAGTTAGGCGTAGAATATCATACTTTGCCATCGTAAAAAATGGATTTCTTTACTGTATTAGCGTTATTTTATTGAACTTGTTCTTCTTTTGGTTTATTTCTATTATTTTGAATAGAATGTCGATCTTTAATTGGCATTCTATTAATTTTTCGATTTATATCATTATTTGGTACATTTCGCATGTTATTATATCTTGAAAAATTATTTTGAGAAAGTCCACTATCTGAATTAGATCTAGTTTGATCCCTATTAATAATATTCCTATAATAATTTGTAATTTTTTTCGGCTTAACTTGAGAATTATTATTCTTATTCTTATTATCACTATTATCATTATCGCTTCCTTCATCTTCATCAATACCTAAAAGCCCAACTTTAACATCATTAACAAAATTCCATAAAGTTTTAGCTCCCTTTTCAAATAATTCATCATCCCATAGTGTAATTTCAACTTCATCATTATCATCCTGTCCATTATTAACTTTTTCTTCAATTTTTGTTGAAATTTTAGCCCTAAGTTTATCAATTTCTTGTTTTTCTTTATTTATATCTACAGTCTCTTTCTTTAAAATATCTCTTATTTGCATAATACGTTGTTTATGTTCCAATATACGAATTTCCTTATTAGCTAATAATTTCACCATCTCTTCATAAGAATAATCATCATAATTATTAGTTTCAGCATTAGAAGTAGTATTACTGTTATCACTGCTTAATAAGTTATTGCTATCACTTTGCTCATTAAATATCGAAAGTGATTGATTAGATGGCGTTGGTGATGTACTTAGGGAAATTAGTGGCTGAATAAATGACCTTCGTTTTAAAGCTGGATTATTAGTATTATTATTCAAAGAATCAATTTTCGATAAAGACATGGATGCTTGGTTTCGAAGCACACTTTTACTATCTGGGGTAGAAGGTAGACTTAGAGTTCGAAGATTCAGCTCATTCGAGCTTTGTGATGCCATTATTAATATATATTATTATTGCCAATGTTGACAACCTCTTATTATGATTATAATAGTAGTACCTCTCTTCAAAGTAGTATTCCCAGAAAATTCAACCACCTTAAAATGAATAAATCAATATAGAAGACCCTTCTTCAAGATCTCTGATGGAATATCAGTACAGATCTATAATCTACCATTATGCAACAGCTACTTCCAGTAAGGATTCCTTGTAACCTCGTCTGCTATCGCGCTTGGAATATGGAAATGTGCCATATATTAAAAGCCTAAGAAAGCTTGTTTCTAGATAACTGGAACTCACTGAAAGAAAATAATATGGCCGTTATCTGTACACTGAATTCAGATATTATTTTCTTATAAATATATGGTTACTTTGATTTGAGATAATAGTATCAATAGAGTTCCTAATATAGTGGCCAGTGAAATCTATATATACATACTGTCCACGTGATCCTGGCGTCGCGTCAACAGATCAAAGAATAAATAACTCATTGATATTTATTAACTGATGAAAAGAATGGTTGATGCATTCTTAAGATTTCAATACCTCGTTTTGCATACATTCCTATTTGCTACCACCAATTGCTACTTTGATCAACAAACTCAAAACTCTTAAGTTACTTTAAGTGAAGGTTTTATAGGCGAGGGGTCTTCAGCACATATCCAATCTTTTTAAGTTGTTCTCTAGCAGTAGTAGTAAAATGGCACCATTCAAGTTTGGTAAGAAAAAAAAGAATGTTACCAAACAACAACCTGAATCAGGTGAACCACTAAAACAGCAAATGATCCCAAAAATAATATCAGCAACACCAATGGGTGGACCAAATAATTTGAATAATATGATCAACAATAACCAAAATCCTCTACCTCTTCAAAATAATAATAATATACATATGAATAATTCTCAATTACAACCAATTTCAACATCTTCATCCTCGATTCCTGTGACTGCAAGATCTGCACCTTCACCTTCTCATCACAATTATCATACGTTTCAAAATCAACCAAGATCAGTATCTGGTGGTACCACTTCTAGTCATACAAACCAATATTCTCCTTGGAATCGTTATAAACTTACAAATTCACCTTTTCCAAGATATAGACACGTTGCATCATCTAATACTACTACACAAGATAATAGAATTTTTGTAATTGGTGGTTTGCATGATCAATTAGTATATGGTGATACATGGATTATCACTCAAGATAAATTAAAGAATAATACTTTCCAATTTAATTCAAAAACTATCGAAATTACTGATACTACACCTCCTCCTACTGTTGGTCATGCTTCAACTTTGTGTGGGAATGCTTTTGTTATCTTCGGTGGTGACACTCATAAAGTAAACAAAGAAGGTTTAATGGATGATGATATATATCTATTCAATATTAATTCTTATAAATGGACTATACCGAAACCTGTAGGCCCTCGTCCTTTAGGTAGATATGGCCATAAAATCTCTATTATTGCCACATCCCAAATGAAAACTAAACTTTATGTATTTGGTGGTCAATTTGATGATACATATTTCAATGATTTATCAGTTTACGATTTATCTTCTTTTAGAAAATCTGATTCTCATTGGGAATTTTTAAAACCAATTTCCTTTTCTCCTCCACCTTTGACTAATCATACGATGGTATCTTATAATTTTAAATTATGGGTCTTTGGTGGTGATACTTTACAAGGTCTGATAAATCAAGTATTCATGTATGATCCAATGTTGAATGATTGGAAAATCATTGAAACAACAGGTACAAAACCATGTCCAATGCAAGAACATGCTGCTGTTATGTGGGGTGATTTAATGTGTGTAATGGGTGGTAAAGATGAAAATGATAATTATCTAAATTGTGTTTATTTCTTAAATTTGAAAAGTTTTAAATGGTTTAAATTACCAGAATTTAAAATCAATATTCCACAAGGTCGTTCAGGTCATTCGATAACATTACTTAATAACACTAAATTATTAATTATGGGTGGTGATAAATTCGATTATGCTCGTAAAGATGATAATGATTTTCAAACAAGTGATGTTGATATGGGAAGAGGAACAATTCTTTATACATTAGATCTTACAAAAATAACAGAATTATGTCCAGGTATTTTAAATACTGAAAAAGAACATTTATCATTAAACAGTAATGCTGTTTCTACCACTATTTCATCAGAACTTAAAAACCCTACAACTCCTTTACAAAAAAATGAAAGCGTTGAAAAATTTTCAAATGCTTCACCTCAACCAAATATTTTAACTCCTCATAATACATCAATGAATACTACTCCAAAAACTAGTACAGCAACTCCTCAAAGCATACAACAAACTCCAACTCCAGTATTAGGCTTAGCTACTACTCCAACTCCAAATGTATTACCTAATTCTTCAATGGGTGACTTACCACAGAAAAGTCTCATTACTCCACCTCCACCACCGGCACTTCCAGATACAGACCAACCAATCCCAACAGTACCTGTTGTTGGTGTCTCTAAATTATCACACCATTCTTCAGAATCTTTAAATAGTACAACTAAACACTCTCAACAAACAACTTCTCCAAGTAGCAGTATCAGCATTCCTAAAAGTCATGAAGGCACTTCTTCTCTACCGAAACCAGCCCTTGAACTCTCACCTCCAATCAATGCTATACCATCTCATGTGGAGTCAAAAACAATTCTACAACAACCACAATCTACAAGTGTATTGGGTCCAAATCCATCCCAATTGAGTGATATAGGTGTCCCAGAGGAAATTGGAGTAGCTAGAGTTGCTAGCTCTTCAAGTATCTCTCCAGTTAAATATGTCTCTGGTGATTCACTAAAACAAGATTTATTATTTGATGATATAAAAATATCTACATCTAAGGATAAATCAGTTACAGAAGAACATAAACTAAGTAAAAGTTCTAGTGACAATATATCTAGAAATGGTACAATTCAATCAGATTCTTCTGCAAAAAGATCTACTAGTATTTCTTCAAAAACTGATGATTCATCATTTCCAGTATTAAAACCAGATTTTGAAATAGAATCAGTTACTGGAAAAGATTCTGATGAGACTATTGTTATTGATAAAAAAATCTTAGGAAATATTAGAAGTGAGTTAGAGGATTTGAAAATATTAACTCAAAAAAAATCTAAAGAAGCAAATGGTCATGTTAAATATTTAGAAGCTCAAATAACAAAATTAAAAGAAGAGAAAAAATCTTCAGTTACTTCTAGCCCAAGTAAGTTGATCGTTAATGAATCTAGGCTAGATATATTGAAAGCTGATAATGTTTCTTTACAAAATCGTATTAAGGAATATGATGTTCTTTTTAATTCCAAATTTTTGAATATTGAGAATTTAAATTCAATTATTAAGGAACAAAATTTGAAGCTTAAGGAATACCAAACAAAGGATAATTCGACTGAAAAATTTGAAGAATTAGAAATGAAATATAATATATTAAAAGAAGAAAATAGTAGATTGAAGAATGATCTTCAAAATTCTAATGATGATTTTACTAAGAAAGTTGATTTATTCTCAAATCAATTAAGTGATATGGTATCTGAATGGAAAAACAATGATGATTCATCTAATGAGACTGATAAAGTTATAAGTAATTCAGGTCCTTTCCATAAATTAAATACGTTAGAAAATCATCCAACTGTTGAAAATCTTCATAATACTTTAGAACAATTGACAAATGCCAATCAAGATTTGATTGATGATAATATTAAATTAAAGAGAGAATTAGAAGAATTGAAAGGAAATCATTTGGAATTAAAGAATGAAATTGATGAAATTGAAAATAATTATAAATCTAGCATATCATCCATATCTAATACTAATAAAGCATTAGAATTATCTCAAAAAGAATTAGATAAGATGAAAGATTTAAATAATGAATTACAAGAAAAAATAGAAATACTTCAATTTGAACAAAAGGGTAGAATTATATCAGAAGCATCAATTCAATCTGAAGTTTCAATCGGAGATGACAATAGTAAATCAGACTATAGAGATACACATTATAAAATGAAGATTAACGATTTGAAAGCAGAGTTATTCATTATTAAACAAGAAAGGGATTCATTAAAGGATGATGTTCATCAAATGAAGAAGACATTATATGCAATGAAAGAGAATTCTAATTAGAAAAAAACAAAAAAACAAAACAAAAAAATATGTGCCTTTTCTTGAAAGGGGGCACAATATGATAGATATTACATCATGTATATATAATTAGTACTTGAAGAGACACATATACATTATTTTAATGTATTTATGCATACATATATTTCATAGTTGGACATTTTATATTATTTCATTTGTAAATGTTATGTAATTTTAATATAAATAATTTTTTTTACTTTATTAAATATATCAATCTAATTCGGAAGATATTATTGAATATAATTGAGGTGGTGGAGGACTACTTTGAATTATCGAAGAGAAATCTGTTTTTAAAACATTAAATTCCTTAGATGATCCTGAATGTACATTTTCAGTTGACAATGTTGGTATTGAATTTGTAATAGATATCTCTGTGAAAACCTCTGATATTTGTGTAACCTCTTTTGAAAATATATCTTGAGTAAAATGTGTATCGAGATGCAAAATTTGACTTTCTTCAGAATGAATAATTTGATACTCTTCTAAATCATAATGAGAAAAACCTATTTTTCTCCTTTTAACAATCTGGCTATTCTCGTTATTAAACTTTCTTATTAAATCAGATGATTTGCCTTCCTCCTCCTCCTCCTTCAAATAACTAGATTGCTGTATCTCCTTTTTTAACTGTTGAGCCTCTTCTTCTGTACACTGTTCAACAGATCCATTCCCCAATTGAAATTTATTGATTCTAGCATATGGTATATTATATTTTTTGAAGAAGGTATTTAGACCAACCACCTGACAACTGAGTGATGGGATTCCTTCTTTCATCACAGAACTGACAATATTATAAAGTACAATCCTGATTTCCTTTATGTTCTTTCCTCTTCACTTCTTACTAAACAAACTTCTAGTATCACATATCTCAACCACTCAATAAAGTTGTATTATCTGAGATTTCATACTGTAAGCTTTAATTTTCTTCTTATTTTGCAAGTTCACAGGCGGCTCTGCGTCGTCATGACAACAACGAAATCACGATCGATCGTGGACCCTTTAATATGACGTCAGATATTCTTTGAGATAATATATAAAGATAAAAAAACAACATTATAGGGATCTTTAGATAAGTAACACTAATTATATATCTCTTTGGTATTCTTTGTTATTGTTTATTAGAATGGTAGCACAACACAAACATTTACAATATAATAATATAATATAATACAATGAAACTAGACCCAAACATTACAAAAGAAGCATCTCGACTTATTAACCAACCACATTTTGGATATATTCTTCTATGTGTTGTTTCAGCAGGTGTTCTCCCTATCACATATCAGACGATGTATAGATCTCGACCTGTTGATATTGAAGATGTAAAACAAACTGCTATCAGTAGCGATATTATGGCAAGAGAACAAAAAACTATTGAAGACGATAAGAAATTGAAGAAAAAAACCTTTGATGATGATCTTTCTGTATTACTCTCTACTGGTTTGTAAACAAGAAACAAGTATTCAGTAAAAATTCTTTTATTTATTTAATAATATAATTTAGATTTTGTAAATTTTTTTTAACTTGATATGACATTAAAGTAACCACTATAATATATTAAATAAAAAAACACATTTTTTTGTAATTGTATAAAAGATAAAATAAATAAATAAATTAATATAAATGAATTAATATAAATAAATAATAAAGAATGTCCTATTCACAATAATAAGAAATAAACAAATTAGACATTAACAGTGGACATCTTTGGACCAAATGGTTCATAATGGATTCTATCCTTCTTATGATCTAAGATAGTGAAGTGTCCGATCATAGCCTTCATAAAACCTAATGAACCACAGAAATAAACATCAGAATTTTCTGGAATATTCTTCTTTAAGAAATCCGCATCAATTGGTTTCTCTTTATTAGTATAAATGTAAAAAGTGTGAACATCTTTAGCCTTCTTCAATAAAGCTGGAACTTGTTTCTTAAATGCTTGTTCACTTTCATCATAAGATGATTGAATCCAATAAATTGGTCTATTTGGATTAGCATTAACTTGAGTTTCTAACATAGCTAAAATTGGTGTAACACCAACACCAGCAGATAATAAAACTAATGGAATCTTATCTTGTTTGATTAAATTTTCATCTAATTCAAAATCACCAGCTGGTGCACTTAATTTAATACTATCACCAATTTTCAAATCTTTATGAATATATTCAGAGACTAAACCAGCTGGATGTTTTGAATCTTCTTCTAATTTAACTGCAAATTTCAAACCTCCCTTAGTTGAATTGGAGCATATAGAATAGTGACGTAAAGCATCATGAGTATTGTGTTGTCTTGTTGGGTGAGTATTAACAGTAATATATTGGCCTGCTTTAATTGGAAGTTTAGCTAAATCAATACCAGATTCAGGTAATGGTTCGACAGTGATCTCTTTAACACTAGAACTGACATTTTCAATGTTTAAAACTTTGAATGGTTTCCAGCCTGGCCAAGCTGCTTCTTTATACATTTGAGCTTCAACTGAAATAAAAATGCCAGCGATTTCCTTATAAGCTTCGGCCCAAGCGTTAATAATAGCGGGAGTAGCCGCATCTCCTAAGACTTCCTTAATAGCTAATAAAAGGTATTTACCAACAATATCATATTGTTCAGGCTTAATTTGAAGGGCACGATGCTTGTGGCCAATTTGTTTAACATGAGGTAAAAGAACACTTAAATCATCAATATTCTTTGCTGCAGCTAAAACAGTAGTAGCTAAAGCGGTTGGTTGAGCACCTTTCTCTTGATTGGTTTTATTGAAAATATCCAATAATTCTGGATTTTCACCTAACATATTGTGGTAAAAAGTTCTAGTAATTTCAACACCATGTTGTTCAAGAACTGGGACGGTAGCTTTGACAATGGAACGAGATTCTTCAGAGATCATGATTAATGTGGGGAGTATGTATGTGTTTTACAAATATAAATTCTTAGTTGAATATATACTTACTTATTATTTACATTAGAATAAAAAGAAATTGATAACTAAACATATGATTCGAGGATAATTAATAAGCAATATAATCAGTTATTTATATGCAATAATAATACCTTAAATCCAATAAAAGTGATTTTTCGGATCTAAATAAAACACATAAAAATGCAGATGTTTTCTACTAATATTACTAATGTTGGTCCCCCTTCATCACCACTAACTCTCCTCTAATCTCAGCTTATTTCATGTAATATTTTGCCTTCTCGGTAGGTTTCTGCCCCGCTGTGTTTTATCGAAGTTAACTTTATTTATTTGCTCTCCGGGTGGTAAAGAAGGCCCCTCTGCCCACTCGGAAACGCAGTGGCTAGTGAAAGAATGCACTGAACGATCCAATCCCAATCTACGATAAGCCCGCTTCCCAGTTTGCCTAGATGTCTTCTGATCTTCGTGTACAATTTGTTATTCTTGGGACACACAAATATGTAGATTGGTGAAGAAGTGTCGCTCTCTTCGTTGTTGTTTAATGCGTCGTTTATGCCCATTTTGTTGGTAAATGTACGTACTTTGTCCACACCATGGCTCTTGAGAATAGATGATATCGTGTCAGACCCACCAGGAAGTCCATACGCGATATTCACTTTTAGCATATTTAGTCTTTCAAACACTTTTGTCTTCAACTGTGTCCTGGCCAATAATCTGGGCGTAATGCCAGGTATTATGTATCCGGATGTAATTAATTGAATGTTCGTGTTGGGCTTACCATCATACACCCTTTTTAATAGATCATCCAAAAATTTAAATGTTAATGCATATTTTAATGGCCTCCAACTTAAACTTTCCATAAATTTTTGGGTCCTAACTATCTTATTAGAGAAAATTGCATTCATCTTAATACGTTGTATAGGTTGTTCATGAATACGAATACCTAATAATTGTAATATGGCAAGATCTAATTCTGTATAAGTCTTATGGCTACCAGAGCATAGCCCATCCATATTATAGGGGCATTTAGATGTTTGTACATTTCCATTAGGATTACATAATGCCTGCCGTAATTCATCGTTTAATACAACCCAAAGAATACCTCTAGCTCTTTGTTTCAAATCTTTTTCTTTTTGTAATTTTTCTAATTCAGATGGAAATAATGAACCTGTTTTTTTCTTTTTAATATTCTTTTGGAACTCATTTAATAATTCAATATCTTGATGTAATCTTTTCACTGCTTTATTTTTAGCAGATCGACTTGGTAAAAATTCAATATTATTAATATCTACTTCTGCTGATGGTATTTGTTCCATTCTTCTTTCATTATTAGCCTCTGTATTTGCTAATTTATTATCATTATCCTCATTATTGTCGTTGTTATTAGTTGTATAATTAGTAATAAGGTCAGTTGTATATTGATTGTCTATATTTTCATTCTGATTTAAATCTGGTAAGTTTTTGTCCTCATTAATTTTAGTTGTTATATTTTTTGTTACTGGATCTTTTACTTCATCATTATTATCTTGAATGACTGAATGTTCAATATAATTATTATCTACATCAGAAGCAATATCATTATTTCCTTCACTAATTGTTGGTGCATCACTATCATTAAATTCAAAATCACTTATTTCCATATCAGGATTTGCAATTTCATCTAAAATAGATATTTTGGCATGATTCTTTCCAAATGTTTTGGGTAGTGGTGCTTCTTCTTCTTGATTATTTTCAAAAATTGTGGGTATTGTTGGTTCGTCACCTTCATCATTAACAATAATATCATCTTTACTTGATACAGCTCCATCCGATTGTCTTTCATCAACTTGATTTTCATTGAAAATTTCATTAGAGGTTATTTTATCTAAAGCTTCATCCACTTCTTCTTCTTCGTCATATCCAAAAATAAAACTATCAAGATTAGTAGGTATCTCTAAAAGTGATGTTTGTTTCGTTAAATCGATGATATCGTTGTCATCCTCGTCCACCATTTTCATGGGCGTTTGAGTAATCGCATATTTCATTGGCGATGATTGAGATATATTTGATATTGTTGTTGTAATCGTAGTATTTTCAATCTTATTTCGATTAATTTCATATTCATGAAATAATAAACTTGCATTTGGGATCATTTTATTTAAATCTTCTAAAAAAGTAGGTAAGTTTGGCATTGACGTGTATATGAAATCTAAATCATCCTTCAGAGGCCATATGGTAGATGTAAAATATGTATCTTTTAACCATTGTGTTGTAACAATTTTACAATCAGGGAATGATTCTTTAGCTATTCTAATTTTTTTACCTAAAAACATAGAAGTTATTAAATAATTATTTTCATTTGATAAATTTGAAGTTACAATCCCATCTAATCTTTGAATTAATTGTTTTAAATAAAATCTTTGAGAACCGTAAAAATTTGTTATCGAAATCTTATTTAATGTAAGAAGTGAATTCAGAGCTTTCTCTGTCTTCCAAGGTTTAAAAAAAATAGAACAGTTTGGGTCTAATATTTGACTCAAGGACCAACAATTGAATAACCAGCATACATTAATTACTTTAAATTTTTTCTCTATTGCTTTTTCATATTCAATTGAACCTTCTTCATATGATAAAAAATATATATTATTATTTGGAAAATATTCAATATCGTCAAAACTAATTATTGTACCACCATACATTTCAATCCAAGATTTTATAAAAATACCATATTTTGTATCACTTCCAATAGAATCATCAATTATAAAAAAAATTGATTCGAATAATTTATTATTTAAATTATATTTAATATGATTATTGTTTTGAATAAAAATATTTTTTTGTACGTCTTTTAAAATCTTCAACCATTGTTCCCTAAAAGTGTCTTGAATATCAGTGATAATATCATATATAGAGATAATAAATTTTGATTCATTCTGAGGTCGTAATTGTAGAAAAGTTTTAATTAGCCAAAGTGGATGTACTGGTTTGGCCTTTGGAGGTCTTTGTTGCTTTTCCTTACTATAAATTGATAAAACTTTCAATGAAGGATCAGTAGGACGATCACAAAGAACATGAGTAGTAGCCAATGTAACATTATCTATAACTTCCCCACCTAAAATAATAATTATTTGAGAGAAGAAATCGTATATCATTGGCCCATCTCTTCCTTTCTTACTCCACAATTCTTCTGAGATATAGATTTTGGTATGTTTTAAAATATGTAAAGTACATGGGGAATAAGAATATGGTTTTAAAAGTCTTTGCTTAGTAATAGAATCGTGAACCCAATTAGGTGTCACAACAGGAATAAGTAGCCCAGAGGTAAAGGCATCGACGAACTTTGAATCAGTAAAATAACTGACAATAAAGGAGATATTCTGCCCAAGTATAAGTTCTTTTAAATTGTCGTGATTAATATTCAGCACATTAAGCTCATTAATTGAGTCAGCAGAATTGTTCAAAAGAGTAGTCTTCAGGCTAATTATTTCAGCTATATGTTCATTTGAATGGATAATTAGAATATTTAAATGGGAAAAAATGCCTCCATCGCCAGACATGTGTTCGATAATGGTGGTAAGGCAAATGCAGTCTACCTTTTTTGGATTCATATTGTTCCAACTAAGTACTTTATACTGTTTGCTATGTATATTTACCTAATAACCATCGCATCTCTCGCTGAAACACACAATAATCTCAATCATTCCAGGCAAAATTACGCGTAAAATTAGTAGAAAAAGATACAAATGCCGACCATTATATCGAAATTTACCAATTATCTAATAGTCAACTAGTTATATTTTTGATATCTGAACACTTCTAAAGTATTATCATTTTCTTAATTTTCTAATATCTAAATTATAAAAAAGCTCATCTATAAAATTTAGCTGAAATTTTTCAAGTATGATATTTAGCCGCCCAGAAAATCATGATTTTCAATAGCTATCTAAAAAATAAAATGAAATAAAAGATTAATAAAATCTACTATATAATCATAAGAATAAATTATAAGTCACTTATAAAGAAAGAAATATAATTATATTTGTCTTCTCCCTGGACTACTACTTCAAAAATAATGGAAATAATATCAGATTTCTATATCAGCGATGGTAGACAAGACACTCTGATCTTCAATATTGGAACAACAAAATTAGAAGAAAGATTGAAAAATCCAGAGCTTGATAAGGAAGAGGTGATTTCTATGTTAAAAGGCTCATTAGAAGTGGTTCTAAATCATACCAGATCTTTTTTGTTTGATAAATACCCTAATCTGGAAGATACTTCTGATTTTGTAGAAAGTCTAACAATTAATCTGAATCTTGGAACCAATATGGGCTATTCAATGCAAGTATGGGACTGGATATTGTTTTCTATCATCACAGAGAGTAAATACCCTTTTAAAGTGTTTATTACAATACAAGAAAAAATCGCTGAGAGGCAAGTTTATATGAATACGAGCTCTATTTACAAGAAGTTTTTGGATCCTGGAATTCAGCCATCTATAAATATTGATTACGAGAAAGTAATCAAACTCATTCTTATGAACGTTATGGAGGCTTATCATCTCAAGGAGGAGGAGTTGGACCAATTACTTGGTGAATACCATAATTTACAAGAATTATTTTCTTTTCTTTCACAATTCCAAAAAGAAAGATAAACAAAAGCATGTATTGATTATTATTATAATAATAATTGCTAATATTTTCGATTCTTTTCTTCTGTTTCCGGTCAATTTTAAAAGTTTTGTTTATATTGTATTTTAAGCTAAATTGTGCTGCACGTTTCTCTCAAATAAAATCGATGACTGGTAAAAAGTGCCTCTACATTCTAAAAAAGTGCTAACAAAATAAAAGAAGCTATAAGAATCATACACATTATTATTGAATACTGTTTCTCTTCATCTAGATAGATATTCTAACAAAGTGATGACACGATGAAATTTGGTAAGCAATTAGAAGCCAGGCAACTTGAATTTTTGGAACATAATGGGCATTTTATAGATTATAAATCCTTAAAAAAAATAATCAAGCAATTGTCATATCCGATCCCTAATAATAATGATAGTACAAAAGAACTATTTGAGGGGAAACGAAATTCCAACCAGAATCTTTTAAGTGCTAATCTGTTCATTGACTCGAATGATGATGATTTAATAATTTCAAAAAGATTACAAGAGAATCAATCTACTTTCTTCTTTAAATTAGAAAGAGAATTAGAAAATGTTAATAATTATTACTTAAGCAAAGAAAATGAATTGAATATTAAATTTAAAATTTTACAAAACAAATTTGATAATTTTATTAAAACTGAAAGAAATACAACTAATAATACCTTTGTTTATAAAAATATATCAAGTGCATTAAAAAAATTTCATAAGGATTTAGTCGATTTACAACAATATGTTGAATTGAATAAGACTGGGTTTTCAAAAGTTTTAAAAAAATGGGATAAAAGGTCAAGTTCACACCAAAAGGAGTTTTACTTTGCTACAGTTGTCTTAGTGCAACCAATTTTCACTCATAATGATATCTCATCATTACTTGAAAAAGTTTTATCCATGATTAATACATTAGAAAATCAAAAAGATTTGCAATCGTTTAATGAAGATTTAAAAGAATTTAAACTAGATAATTCAAACTCAAATACAAACCTTACAAACCACAGTATTTTACTCGAAAGTAATAATTTTGATGAAGATGATGATATTAATTGTAGATCTTCTACGTGGTATGCTGAATTGTTAAATATATTAAAATTATCAGATCTTACCAAATTAGAACAAATGATTAATAACTTTCATTCAAAGAAGATACAGGCCTACATTGAAACTTTGAAATCCTCAATTAATTTTGACTGTAAATTACTTAAGTTGCAAGAAATTATTACGTCTATCTTCATTTTACTGATTGATTCTCCAATTAATGATGATGCATTGAAATGCTTCTATTTAAAATTCAAACCATTGATTATTTTAACTTACTATAATAAAAGTGAAGTGTTTTCAAATAGAAATATTTTTCATGAAGCTGCAAGATGTATTGATTCTTCACGATCTTTTATCATTAAAGAAATTTTATTAAATTCTGAAATTCCAAAAAAAGAATTAGAAAATATGTTGAATACTCAAGATTTTAATTCAAGAACAGCATTGCATTATGCAAGTGAATTAGGAAAAGAAGATGTAACCAAACTAATATTAGAATCAAATTTATATTGTAAAATCGATCTTCTTGACTTTTCTTCGAAGACTCCACTAATTTTAGCTATAGAAAATAATAATAATAACATTGTAAAAATATTATTAAACTATAATCAACAATATAATAACAATCGTTCCAATAGTCACATTTCACTATCATTCATACCTCAATTTATTCCTTTAAATGTTGCATGTTATAATAATAATTTTGCAAGTGCTAAAATGCTTCTTGAGCAATCTGATGATACTGATTTATCTACTTTATATGATGCCCATGGGTTAACTCCACTTCATATCGTTGCGAAGATTGGTGGTGATCCCAAGTTAATTGATCTTCTAGTAAAGTATGGTGCAAACCCAAATGGAATAGATAAGTTTTCAAAATGGACTCCTATTTTTTATGCAGTTCAAGAAGGGCATGGAAATAGTGTGCAAGCTCTACTAGATAATGGAGCATCTTCTGATATTTTGGATGAAGAAAAGAGATGTCCATTATTTTATGCAATGTGGGAAGGATATGCTGATATACTAAATATTTTGCCAAAAAAAGCCAATTTACAAATACAAAAAAGTTCATTAGATTCTATCGATTTATCTGATGATTGTGATATTATAGAGATGCCATCACTTGAACTCCCTCCACCTATTATACCTTCAAGGAAGTATGGGCATAGCTTTTTGGAAAAGAAAATATTAGTTAAATTATTATTAAGTTCCGGGTCGAATCCTATTCAGTTATTTAATACCCAAAATTCAGAATTCATCCAACCTGGTAGAATTACTATAACTTCTAATGCATCTGGTTCATATCCAAAAAATATCGTTCTACCAATCGAGGAAAGAAAAAAAGAAGAAATATCCTTTCATGTACCATCTCTAACAAACTTTTTGATTGAATTTGAAGTTTTTTCGAAATTTGGTAACAAATTTATAGGTAAGGCTGTTGTTGCACGTTCTTCATTACAACTAGGGTACGATGGTTGGACTAGTTTGTCGGTAACCATTTTAGATTCCCATCTGGTAAGTATTGGGTCTGTTACATTTGATCTTAACGTTATTCTTCCTCGTACTGGAGAATCTTTGAATATCACTGAGTATGATACTTATTGGAAGGCAACTTTTGTGGAAAATAAAAAGAAGTCTGAAACACATATCCTGCCATCATCATCTTTAAAAGAAAAATATATGAAACTAAACCTTTTTATTTTAAATGACGGTTGTATTGTTTGTGCACCTCGCACAACTATCGATGTATCTGGGTCTAAATTCTTTCTCAATGATCTCACAAAAACTGATGTGACCAATCTATTAGGAACAAATATAACTATTCCTCCTGACTTTTCATGTAGTGACGAAATTGAGGAATATTTAAGTAATCGGATAATAATTTTTGAAAATTTATTACCAAAAATACCATATGATGTTCAACTTAACTTGCAAGTGCATTACCCAACTATTTTGGAAATGAGAAATATTCCAATTAAAATTAATCCAAATATTAGTTGCAATACTTTTATTGATGATATATTGGATATTGTATTCCGTCACGAAAGAGTTCTGAAGAATGACAGTATTCCAATGAGATCGATTTTGTTTAGTTCAACTAATTTACAAGTATGTTCTATTCTAAATTGGAAACAACCTAACTTCCCAGCTCTATACGAATTTAACGCAATTAAGCTAAAGGACGGTAAATTTTACAGAGATACACCAAATAGTCTACTAGATCTTGCGATCAATCCTTTTTTCCCAGGATTTGTTGATAATAAATCCAGTTGTATTAGGGAAATTGTACAGTCTGTGAGCGATAATAACCTGCTTGGAATAATAATACCTTCCGACCTTTTAAAGTTATCTTGCAAATTGCTTACTGCAATAACAAATAGTGGTCTATTGGTGTTAAGTAGTGGTGAAGAGAATCCTGCGTTAGCAGTCAATGGTATCAGTCTTGAATCTTCTTTAGTGTTTGAAAGTGATGATAATATTGAATTCCCATAAAAAGCAATGTATTATTCATAAAGTGAAGACAGTATATGTATTTATGAATATATCAGTCAGAAGATTAATGAGAAGTATATAATGCCTATGTAATAATATAGATTGCCTATATATATAGAAGTGATCATTTTTTAGGTCTAAGATCTGGGGTTATGAAAAATTTTATTGGAAAGTTCGCCAATGCTAATTGTTTATTAAGTATGCCAACATGAACTTTATTATTTACCTCATTCACCCAATTACTGTTCTTATTACCAGTAACTTGTCGTATGACACCTTTAAAACTATCTTCCACAGATTTTTCTAAGATCCCAGGCTTTATGTCTCGTAAACTAATTGTACCACTTAATTGATATACATAATATCCGTCCAAACTTGAATTTTTAGACTTTAAGTATTCTTCAAAAAACAACTGTTTTAACTTCACTCTATTTTTCCTTCTATCGACTGAAGATTTAGCATAAGTTTTTATAGTTATTGCTGGCACAGACTTTTGACATAATGCGAGGAAGTGGTAAGACGGATAGTACCAAACTTTTAACAGATCATTGCTAAATACGAAAGCCCTTTGACTGAAGATACGATGTGCAGTTTGGTACAATAATGTTGGTTGAGCTACACCTTTTAAACAACTAGGAGACTTTGCTATTGGTACAAAAGCACGAACCACGGATAGAGGCATTTAATAGAATATTATTAAGTATTTTGCAAAATACCTTGTTATGAGATTGGATTGATGGAACCAAAGATTGTAATTAAGAATGGATTACGTTATGTTTTACCTTATTATTCAAGAAGAAGTAGTCATATAAAAGGGCGTTGGATGGGTAAAACTCTAGAGACGGTGTTAATTGATGAATTTAATATGTCCTCATCAAGTGCCACTGAAAAAGTCAATCATTTTGAGTTCGAAGTGATAAGGGCACCTCCAGGATCAGAAGCCCGTCAATTAACTGTAGCTGAAATATTAAATGAGAAACTTAAACCAGGAGATATTTTAGTATCGAAATCACATAAACATGAACCTCCAGTGACTGCCAATTCTCAGTCAATACCTATTATATTCGAATCAGATGACTTGCTGGTTGTTGATAAACCTTCTGGAGTACCAGTTCATCCAACTGGTCAATATTACTATAATAGTTTAACGAAAATTTTAGAGTCTGATGGTTTCGATGATCTAAAGCCTGCTTATAGACTTGATAGGCCAACTTCTGGACTTCTTGTATTTAGTCGTAATACGCAAGCCGCTGGTGATATTCAAAAAAAGATAAAAGAGCATTTTATATCTAAATGGTATTTTGCAAAAGTATCAGGTAAATTTCCTGATATAGTTAATCATTCTTCAGATATTTTTACTGTAGAATTGAAACGTCATTTTAAAGCTGCTTTTTCTATACCTAAAAATGCCCAGTCTAATTTTACTTTATATAAATATGATTCAAACAAGGATGAGTCTATTGTATTATGTAAGCCATTGACTGGTAGAACACATCAGTTACGGATTCATCTAGCTAGATTAGGGTTTCCAATAGTAAATGATCCATTCTTTAATATGAATAATACAAATTTTCCAAAAAGAACAAAATTTATTATTGATACTGAAGATTGGCAAAAGATATCCAATTTACAAGAATATTATGATATGTTTGTTCAAGAAGAGGAACAAAATCGAAAAACAAGATTATTAGATAAAGTTTGTAGTGAATGTTCAAGTGTAATATGGAAAGATCCAGATCTTTCAGGGCTTGAATTATATTTACATGCATGGAAGTATGAGAATTTAACTACAACTGCATTACAAACTAAGTTACCATCATGGGTTGGAGAAATGGCAACTAATTGATTACCAAATGTATATATAATTTTTTTTAAAAATATTTTAATAATGTTTTTTTTAAAAAATGCTTTCTGTATATTATTTATTATTATGAGAAAAAAAAATTATTAAATTAATAACTAAAACAAAAAAATTTTACATAAAAGGAAGAACAAAAATTTTAGTCTTTTTATAAACTGTAGAGAGATCATTACAAATTAAACATAGATTATGGTATCATTTCTTATTTCCAGCCGACATAACCTCTACCGACAACTCTATAAACCTTCATAACACCAGCACGCATACTCTTCAATCTGTAACCTCCTAAAACAATCTTACCATCGAATTTTTCAAGAACGTAAATCTTATTCTTTTCAAAATCGAAACTGGTAACAACACAACAATGAGGAAGGGCACCATCACCTAAAGCAACAGTTTCAGCAACACCATCTTTAGAATAATTATCAAATTTAGCATTCTTAATAACTAAAATATCACCTGGAGTAATTTTTTCTAAATCTTCAACCTTAGCTGAGAAATCAGAACCAGCCTTATATTCAAATACTGGAACACCATAACCGACATCATTAATTGGTGGAACCATATTACCTTCAATTCTAGAGTAAACTGTCTCGACGATATTTTCTGTACCATCAATGATAGTTTTACCAGTTAATTCAACAGCTTTATCACTAATAACTCTACCATATTTATCAGAATATTTGGCTAAAGCTTCATCCTTATGATGAATTGGGATATGAGTTTGAGAGAATAAAGCACTACCGGATGGATCTTTAGTGTTATAAGCGATCATTAAATGTAATTGAGAATAATCTTCGAATAAGAAATAATAATCTCTCATAACAATTTTTTCATTAATTCTCTTACGAATGATATGATCATCAATTTCCATAATATGAGCTGGCATATAAGCGGCTTCAACAGGTGGTTGTTTCTTTAACCACCAGGAAGCTTCAGGTTCGAAATTAATTTCAATCTTTGATGGATCAATATTTTTAGAAACTTTTGGTACTTCAACTTTAGTAGTAGCAATTTTAGTATGTTTAGTAGAAGCTTCTGGAACTGGAGAAGATGGAGTAACTTGTGGAATAGTGAAAACAGTTTGACCTGGGTATGGTTGAGAAACTAAATATTGACCATTACCTTGTTGACCTGGGTATTGATATTGTTGAGCGGTTTGAGCATATGGATCTATTTGTTGAGCAACAGGTTGTGGTTGAAATTGTGGTGGTGGTGGAGTAGCAGCATACGGATCAGAAGTAGTTTGTTGTTGAATAGGAGCATGAGGAACTTGAGCTAAGTAAGGACCAGCAATTTGAGAAGCAACAGCTTGTTGTTGGTATTGAGATGGTTGGTATTGTTGTTGAGCATAAGCTTGTTGTTGTTGTTGAGGTTGAGCGTAAGCTTGTTGTTGACCTTGAGCATAACCTTGTGCTTGTTGTTGAGCTTGTTGTTGTTGTTGTTGACCTTGAGCATAAGCTTGTTGTTGTTGGCCTTGAGCATAAGCTTGTTGTTGTTGTTGGCCTTGAGCATAAGCTTGTTGTTGTTGACCTTGGGTAGCAGCAGCTTGTGGTTGCTGAGCGTAATAACCAGTTTGAGCAGTAGCGGTTTGAGGTTGTTGGGTAGCGTAGTAACTCATGATTGGGGTTAGTTGACTGATCTTTAATGAGAATGTGAAAAAGGGTTCCAGATAAATAAACAAACGTTAAATATAAACTATGACAGAGAAATTTGAAAAGAAATTATCACGAGAATTATGGAAAAGCCTCCAATTTTATATAAATCTTGTCGTTGGTGCTGAACAAAAAATGTCAACAATGGAGATTTCCAAACTGGGGTTCCAAGTCGCTTCGCTGTCAACAGTCATGCACCTAATTAGGAAATGACAATAATAATAATAAACAAACAGATTATAATTATATAGAGATATAGAAAAAAAGAATTATTATTAAATAGAAATATTAATCATACAGTGTCAAATCAGAGATTCGTATATCGATGTGACTCTCTTGTATTCGATCTCTCTTTTTATTGAAAGAAAAAAGAGAAAAAAAGAATTTTGTCTTATTTTTTTTTTTGGAGAATTTTATTGGTGTTTTTATTATGTGTATAAGGAAGATTAGATAAAAAAATAAAAATAAAAGTCATGATGAAGTCATGTAGGCAAATTGACTGAATCAATTTAAAAAAAAATCTTGTTTTAATAAATTGTTCATTAGTTATTCTTGTTATTTCCACCCTACATAACCTCTACCCACAACTCTAAATATTTTCATTTCACCAGCACGCATACTCTTTAATCTATATCCACCTTTAATAATTTTACCATCAAATTTTTCCAATACAAATATCTTATTTTTTTCAAAATCAAAACCAGTTACAATACAACAATGAGGTAATGCACCATCACCAAGTGCAATTGTCTCAGAATTACCATCTTTAGTATAATTATCAAATTTAGCATTACTAATTACCAAAATATCACCAGAAGAAATTTTTTCCAAATTATCAAGTTCACCAGAGAAATCATCACCTGCTTCATATTCAAAGATAGGTACACCATAAGTTTTATCATTTATCGGCGGAATCATATTACCATCAATTTTAGCATAAACAGTATCAACAACATTTTCAGTACCATCAACAATAGTTTTACCAGACATTTCAATTGCTTTATCATTAATAACTTTACCATATTTATCAGAATATTTAATTAAAGCTTCTTCTTTATGATGAATTGGTATATAAGTTTGATGAAATAGAGCAGTATTTGATGGATCTTTAGCATCATAAGTAATCATTAAATGTAATTGACCATAATTTTCAAATAAGAAATAATAATCTCTCATTATAACTTTTTGATTAATTCTTTTACGAATAATATGATCATCAATTTCCATTATATGAATTGGCATTGATGATGCTTCAACAGGTGGTTGTTTCTTTAACCACCAAGCAGCATTACGATCAAAATTAATTTCAATAGTAGATGGATCAACAATTTTTGAATTTGTATTTAAATTATTAATACCTCTTGTAATTGATTTAGTTGGACTATTTGGTTCAATAACATGATGTTGTTCAGTATTTGGAATTGTATAAACAGATTGACCAGGGTATTGTTGATTCATGTATGGGCCAGTAGTTTGTTGTGGGATTGGTGGTTGTTGGCCTGGGATTGGAGGTTGACCTGGAATAGGTGGTTGACCTGGAATAGGAGGTTGGCCTGGGATAGGTGGTTGACCAAGGATTGGTGATTGGCCTGGGATTGGTGGGGGTAATTGTTGACCTGGAATAGGTGGTTGGCCTTGCATTGGAGGTTGACCTGGAATAGGAGGTTGACCTTGCATTGGAGATTGACCTTGCATTGGCATTGGTGGTTGACCAGGGATAGGTGGTTGACCTTGCATTGGCATTGGTGGTTGACCAGGGATAGGTGGTTGGCCTTGCATTGGAGATTGACCTTGCATTGGCATTGGTGGTTGGCCAGGGATAGGTGGTTGGCCTTGCATTGGCATTGGTGGTTGGCCCGGAATTGGAGATTGACCTTGCATTGGCATTGGTGGTAATTGTTGATTCATAAATGGGCCAGTATTTTGTTGATTAATAAAAGGACCAGTATTTTGTTGTTGAAGAATTGGTTGTTGACCTGGAATTGGTGATTGTTGTTGATTAATGAATGGACCAGTATGTTGAATAACAACAGGTTGAGTTTGAAATTGTTGTGGTGGTGGTGGAGTATTATTATTATTAAATTGATCAGGAGTAAATTGTTGTTGAATAGGTTGATTAATGAATGGACCAGTATTTTGATTTTGAATTGGTTGTTGTTGATTTTGAAATTGTTGTGGTGAATTATTATTATATGGATCAATAATTAATGGTTGAGGAGTCATACTACCTTGAATTGGGATAGGAGGAGCACCATTTATGATTTGTTGTTGTGGGATTGGAGGAGCAGAACCAGGAGAATTAATCATTTGAGATTGAGAATGTGGGATAGGTGGAGCAGAAGTATTAATCATCATTTGAGGTTGTTGTTGTTGTGGGATAGGAGGAGCAGCAGCATTAATGATTTGCTGTTGTGGAATTTGTTGTTGAGGGATAGGTGGAGCAGCATTCATAATAGGTTGTTGTTGTTGTGGGATAGGAGTGGTACCAGAAGTATTAACCATAGGTTGTTGTTGTTGTTGAACTGGAGATTGTTGATAAGAACCTGTATTTTGAGAAACAATAGGTTGTTGTTGAGATACCATAGAATCAGTATTTTGGGATACAACAGGTTGAGTAGTAGATTGTTGAATTGGAATTTGTGGAGCAGAAGGAGGTTGAAATGATGAAGATTGTTGTTGAATAGATGAGTTTGTTGTAGTAGTAGTATTTTGAGTTTCAATATTATGTTGAATAGAAATATTAGTATTAGAAGTAGATGGATCTAAAGTCTTATTAGTATTATCATTTTGTTGTTGTACAGTATTTGTTAAATTAAATGGATTAAAAGTTTGAGTACCACCATATTTACTTGAATTAGCGTATTTAGCGATTCTAGCGATAACAGCAGCACGATGAGATTCTTCATCTTCTTCTTCTTCTTTTTCTTGATGTTCATTTTCTTGTTCTAAACCTAGACCAACAGTATTATTATTATTATTATCAATTTCATCATTTAAATTAGTTTCATTAATTAAAGGAGTAGTAATATTAGTATTTTTAGTATGAGATATCAAGTTAATATCATTATTAGCATCTTGAAAAGAATCATCATTATCAGATAAAATAGAAATAGAAGATTTTTTATTAATAATTTTTGGATCATCCATATTTTGAATTTGTTTAACAATAGATTCAGTATCTAAATTAATCTCATCATCATCATCTTCTTCTTGGTTATTTTCTTCTTGTTCAATATTATTATCTAAATTATTATTATCATTAATAACAGATTGTAAATCAATATTATTTTCGTTAATAATAGAATCATGTTGATGATTTTCGGTAATAATATTAACGAATGATTTTGGGAAAATACCTTGTTTAATTAAATTTAAATTTGAATCAAAGAATTCACCTGAATACCATTCATCATCTTCAATAGCAGTTACATTAATAATTTGATCTTTATCAAAATTTAAATCATCTTCATATTCAGAAGTATATGGGAAAGTAGCCAATACCTTAAATGGTGGTTCTGGTTCAGCAGACATTAATAAAAGATATATAAATGTGTGGGTGTGTTTGATTAGTGTTATGTATAAGAATTACAAGATATAAACAAAGGGAATATAATATGATACAGATCAATGTTAATATAAAAAAGTGAATGAATAGACAGTACTGGGAAATAAACACGTATTATATATAGACGAGAGTTTGATCCAGGTAAACAACGGATACTGTGAGAGAGAAAACAACCCCGCAGAGTGAAAACAGACGCGTCAGAGGTCACGATGCACGACTGAGTCAGCAAGTTTTGCCTCTTTTTCAAAAGAAGATCAAGTTTTTGGTTCTTTTTGTTAAAAAGAACACAAGAAAGAAAGAATAATGTATAATATAATATAATAAATGGAAGTAGATGATAGAGTGTATAGTATTGGAGGTTTGTGTAGAAGTGGTTGTGGCACGTGACCTGGCTTAGATAGCGCGCGGGAATCATCCTGAATAAAGATTAGTAAAATAGTCTTGTTATACAGAGAGAGTTGTTTGTTGGATTATGGTATAGAGAGTATTCTTATATATAGTATATAGAGTAGTAGGTTTAAATAAGGTAATAATATAGTAGTATCGTATTGTATTGTATTATTAGTGAATTTTATGGTTAGTGTGTAATATGCGATGCTCGTGATTCGAACGCGTGAATTTATTATATGTTGTTATTATTATTGGCGGTGCTCATCAATATATATATATATAATAATATAGTAGATTATATAGTATAGTATATTGTATTGTACTATAATAAAGTATACAACACTGTATGGTAATGTTGTATTTACTCGGAAATGGATAGTGATACTAATGATTCATCATCATATGATACAGATGATTATAATTTTTTTAAAAAATCAATAATTAATGATAACTCAGATTATAATAATACTGATAATAATGATAGTGATTATATTTTAATTGATACTGATAATGATACTATTGATGATATTTATGAATATGATATGATTATTGATAATAATAATACTACAAATATATTATTCTCTTGGTTTTATTTGGTTATATTAACTTTATTTTTTACTATTATTTTAAATACTATATTATATTATTATAATAATAATAACACATCACATAATCTAGATTTAATTAATTATAATTTTATTAATTATTTAAATTTAACTTTACCTATTAATATACCAATTATAATATTACCTTCTTATTATAATACTACTACAAAATATATCATTTTACCTGAATTAACTAATCATTTATCAAATATTTTATATTATTATTATACTAATACTAACAATAATAATATTACATTAAAAGATAAATTCTCATTTGATACTCAAAATAATTATCCTATTGAAATTTTAACTAATAATTTACAATACTTAGATAAATCTATATTATTAAATCAATTATTATTAAATTTTAATTCAATTACGAATGACATTAATGATTTTAATACTCTCATATCTCATATTATACCAAATTATAATTTAACTTATTATAATCAAAATACTAATGATTTAAATTTTATGTCTATTACTCATGGTACTAAATTAATTAATCATTTAACTTCAAATACTTTTATTAATGATAATAATAATATTAATCCATCTATGTTATTATCTTATAATTTAAATGATGACTCTTATTGGAAATGTTCTATTAATGATTGTAATTTAGCTATTCATTTTAATAAACCAATTTATTTATTAAATTTAAAATATTTACATGGTAGATTTAAATTTAATATTAATTTAATGTTATCATCACCAAAATTAATTTCAATTTTTATTAAACCAAATAATTTAAATGATTTAATTAAATTAAAAAAAATTTTACCAAATTATCAATTATTTTATAATGATAATAATTTTATTAAAATTATGAATATTAATTATAATTTATTAAATTTTAATAATTTATTACAATCATTTAATTTACCTTTATGGTTTATTAATGAAAAAATTTTAATTAGATCTTTAATTTTTCAAATTAATGATAATTATGGTAATTTAAATTATATTTCATTACATAAATTTATTATTAATGGTATTACAAATGATGATTTGTTATTATTAAATCAAGATTAAAAACACAATTTACCGTCATTTATTTTATATACTGTCATCATCTTTCTCTTTAATTATTCGCGTAAAGAAGAAATTTGATGAAAAATTTAATTGAATGAAAATCATCAATAATAATTAATTAAAATTGCCACCATCTTCATATATATATACATCTATAGATATAGATATATTTTTTATCAATTGAATATAAATAAGTATACAAAAACCACATACAATAATGCAAGCTCCTGTACAAGCTCCCGTTGTGTTTATGAACACTTCTCAAGAGAGAACTACCGGTCGTCAAGCACAAATTTCAAATATTACTGCAGCAAAAGCTGTTGCCGATGTTATTCGTACTTGTTTAGGTCCAAAAGCTATGTTAAAAATGTTATTAGATCCAATGGGTGGTTTAGTTTTAACTAATGATGGTCATGCTATTTTACGTGAAATTGATGTCGCACATCCAGCTGCAAAATCAATGTTAGAATTATCAAGAACACAAGATGAAGAAGTTGGTGATGGTACTACTACAGTTATTATTTTAGCTGGTGAGATTTTAGCACAATGTGCTCCATATTTAATTGAAAAAAATATTCATCCAGTTATTATTATTCAAGCTTTAAAAAAAGCATTAAATGATGCTTTAGATATTATTAAAGATATTAGTAAACCAGTTGATATTAATAATGATTTGGCAATGAAAAAATTAATTCAAGCTTCAATTGGTACTAAATATGTTAATCATTGGTCTGAAAAAATGTGTGATTTAGCATTAAAAGCTGTTAGAACAGTTTCAATTGATTTAGGTAATATTAATAATAATGATAATAATGAACCAAATTTTGAAATTGATTTAAAAAGATATGTTCGTGTTGAAAAAATTCCAGGTGGTGAAGTTATGGATTCAAAAGTTTTAAATGGTTTAATGTTAAATAAAGATGTTGTACATCCAAAAATGTCTCGTTATATTGAAAATCCAAAAATTGTTTTACTTGATTGTCCATTAGAATATAAAAAAGGTGAATCACAAACTAATATTGAAATTACAAAAGAAGATGATTGGAATAGAATTTTACAAATTGAAGAAGAACAAGTTAAATTAATGTGTGAACAAATTTTAAAAGTTAAACCAAATGTTGTAATTACTGAAAAGGGTGTATCAGATTTAGCACAACATTATTTATTAAAAGGTGGTTGTAGTGTATTAAGAAGAGTTAAAAAATCTGATAATAATAGAATTGCTCGTGTTACAGGTGCTACTATCGTTAATCGTGTTGAAGATTTAAAAGAAACTGATGTTGGTAATGATTGTGGTATTTTTAAAATTGAATTAATTGGTGATGAATATTTTACTTTCTTAGATGAATGTAAAGATCCAAAAGCTTGTACTATCGTTTTACGTGGTGGTTCAAAGGATATTTTAAATGAAATTGAACGTAATTTACAAGATGCTATGTCAGTTGCACGTAATGTTATGTTAGCACCATCTTTATCACCAGGTGGTGGTGCTATTGAAATGGCTATTTCAGTTAAATTAGCTGAAAATGCTAAAAAATTACAAGGTATTCAACAATGGCCATATCAAGCTGTTGCTGATGCAATGGAATGTATTCCACGTACACTAATACAAAATTCTGGTGGTAATCCAATTAGATTATTATCACAACTTAGAGCTAAACATGCACAAGGTCAATATACATTTGGTATAGATGGTGATGTCGGTAAATTAGTAGACATGAACGATTATGGTATTTGGGAACCAGAAGTTATCAAACAACAAAGTATTAAAACAGCTATAGAGAGTGCTTGTTTATTATTAAGAGTTGATGATATTGTTAGTGGTGTTAGATCTCAAGAACAAGAATAAATTTCTTAATCAAATAAAAATAAACCAAAAAATAAACAAATAAATAAACTATATGTGTTTAATCACTATTAAAAATAAATAGCATTAAGTCATTATTAACTGTATTTTATAAACTTTTTAAATAAATTGATATAATTTTTTTCGTTATATTTGATGAAATCATTCATTCATTTTATTATACATATCAATAGCGGTTATTTTTGGAATAAAAATTAGAAGATTAACTAAATAAATTGTCACCATAAATAGAATAATTAATAATAATATTAATAATAATAATAAATACCAACTAATTATTATTTAAAATATAATATACTTGAATTGCCATTTATTACCTAAAAGAGAGGTTTCTAAAATAATTTATTATTGCAAAACTCTTAAATATTATTTTTTTAATTAACTAATTAACACAGTCCGACACTGTTTTGCAGTTAGAATTAAAAACTCTTCTTTAGCATTTTATATTATTTAATTAATTCAAGTATATCTTCAAATTAGATAATATTATTCAAGTTCAAATGTAACCTTTACCAGATTGTTTTGTATTATAAATTAATCGTGACTATTGTATTCAAAAAAATATTTTGTTAGAAAATGCATAACCAATTTTGTTAAATATATTAAGAAGGTCAAAATATTAAAATTTTTAATATCACTTCTTACTCAAACATAATCCTAAAATATAAATTTTGTTAGTTTATTAAGTTAATATTATTATTCCGTTGTTCTTCCAAAAAAATATTCAATAATCAGTAATTGTGTTTTTCCTTATTCTTAATTGTTTAACGTTTCTTCATGATTTTAATAATTATGATAAATAAGAATAGGAATAAAAGAAATTTCTTGTGCTGATCTCCTTAATATGTAATGTACAAAGAAATATATATATATATGTATGTATGTATGTATATGTATATATATGATTGATCCTCAAGTTTCTTTTGCCTATGAATAAAAACTTGAAAGGATTATGCATTAATTTTGAAATCTATTGGAATTCACCGATAATTTCTAATAATTTTTCAATTTGTTGTTCATCGAATCTAGTCTCACATTCTTCTACTATGGAGTATAAATGGGCCATATTAGTTGGAAGATGATTAACAATTTGTAATTTTTCAGCTTGAAATAAATCGAATTCATTTAAACTTCTCATTAACTTACAAAATTGCTCATCATTCATTCTAGTAATTGTAGATTTAGCTGGTTGATTTGATTTTTCAGTATCCATATTAACATCTTTTTCTTCATCATCATCTTGTCCCTGTGGTACAGAATTTTTATCATAAGATAGATAGTCGACCATCTCCCTTGTGATACGCTGTAATTCTGGGTTATTGTAAGGTCTTCTACCTTTGTGATTATTTTTCTGATTTTTAAGCTGTTCTAAACTTGCCTCATCCCAAAGATTCTTTCTTTGCATATGCGTTAAAAACTGTAACACTTCATAATCACTAAGAAATGAATCTCTTTCTTCCAATACCTTCATTTTGTAACTTTATATTTTTTCAATGTGTCTTTATTGAGATATTTTAACTATTTATTCTTTAAAATGAATCAGATATTTTGAAATTTTCTTCTTTTCATTCTAAAATATTTCGATGATCTAATTATCGAGCCGCGCTTATTGGAAAAAGGTTAGTCAGTAAGAAAATCGTATTGGTATAGATTTAGAAGAAGTAAAATATATTCAGTAGTTTTCTAAAGTCATCTAATTTCTAATTAATTGTTGAAATGAGTAAGTCCATTTGCAATTGTAACTATATTATTTGGTTAAATTTTAGTATGATTTCTTTATTTATCGATTCAAGTTTTCAGACCGCTGTAGGAATTCTATTCTATTGATACCAAATTTTGTGCTAGTTGGTTCAAAAGTATACTTAGTTAAGGATTGTATATTTAAATAAATGTTTAATAATTTTGCTCTTTTTTTTTATTGAATTTTGAAGAAATGGATAAGTAGGAAAATGTGTGTCCTTTATGGCTCTTCAGATGTCAAATTCCAAAATACAATCATTCTTCTGAATAGGACCCCTCTCATTATGCATGAAGAATACTTCTTCGGTTGATAGCGAAAAAAAGCTGAAAATATTTGTAAATTATGTTTTTTTTTAAAAACATCTAATACACTTTCAAAAAAAAAGGTATTGTTTAGAAATTTATTATGATACCTCAAAAATTGTATAGCCAATTTTCGTTGCCTTCAAAAACTTTGGAAAGTATTTTATTTTTAATTTGTAAAAGAAACTTTGTTATTATTGTTCTTTTTTTTTGAATCAAATGATTAACCTTAAATATTGGTTTTTATTGATGCTAAAGGTGAATAGTAAAATAAAATTAAACTCAAAACAAACAATATTAGCAAAGAGTAAAATATACTTAGAGCAACTATTCAAAAATTAAAAGGTAATGAACTCGGTTCGACATCTCTATTCTTGTTTTTTTATTCATTTGCTAGAGCCAATGAATATAACAAGGATTTGTAACTGTAAGTAGCTGAGATAGAATATTATTATTAAGTTCAATATCCTTTATCATTGACCTCGTTTGTGATTACTCTTTATTAGCTGGATATATATGCATTATAGAGAACAAATCCATTTCGAGCGCAACAACATATTTTAGTATAGAATAGTAAACCAACAATAATTGTCGCTATTTCTAAATATTCTTTATTGAGCGCTTGGTTACCTTCGTTTGTTTAACAATACCTGCTTTTCCAATTTTTATAAGATTTTTTTGAAGCTTTGATATTTAAAAATTTAACATTGAAAAAAATTCATTTAGATATTTAAAAATTATGTTTTATCAAATGGATTGGGGTGGAGAATAGATCGAACCACTATAGTGATTTAAAATTCTTTTCCAGGTTGGTAATATTTTTTTGCAAATAGAAACTCGACAAAATTTGGTTACTTTTAGATTCGAAATTAATATACTTTTTGAAAATAAACATAGAATACATTTTATGAAAACGATTATTAAGATTTTACCAATGAATCTTTAGTAAACGCGAACAAAACCAAATTGAATTAACATGAATTAAATATATTTTAAAATGGATGGCATTTGTTCAGTGTTAAAAAATAATTGGTTCTTCTAGCTTTTTCTAATACGGACTGATGAATTCGACGTTATATTCCAAATTAGGTAATAAAAACAATTATTTTATTAATGGAGTATTATAGAGAGTTAAGAAAAAAAATTGTTTTATTTAAAAAAATAAAAAAAAAAAACATTTGTCCATATCATATAGTATACCTCACTACATTGTCAATAGATAATAGGTATAGTATGCTAATATTGCCAGGTATGCTGCTGAACTTCGGTTTTTGTTTTATGAGGTTTATTATTTAGCTGCATCATTTTCCTATTAGAATTTGTTTTAATAGCAGTCCAACAGAATAAATGATAATCCTGTGACAACTATTAATGTTCACTCTAAATAATATGCTTAATAGAGAAGTGATATATTGATTCATATAAGGAAATCTTCTTCAACTAAAAATATCGAACTTAGATCTCTACATATATATATGTTCGCCACATTTTTCCAAAACTTTCAATAATAATAAGCTTTCATGGCCAAGTTGGTAAGGCGCCACACTAGTAATGTGGAGATCATCAGTTCGACTCTGGTTGAAAGCAATTTATTTTTTCGATTTTTAAGATTCTAACACCCGTACACCCAACTGAAAAATAACATATTACTTTAAATTTATTTGTCATGTAATTAATTATAATTGTATCATAATTTCAAATTAACCATTTTCATATAATTGAATGTTACAATGTTTTTGGGTTTAAGTTATGCATTGTAAAGTATTTACGTACCTAAACCCATTCTATTGTACTTAAAAACTGAAAAGGAACAATATAGTTAATGTAAAACATAATTACTCAATAGCTGGCTAAACTAACTACTCTCTATTGAATTATTTATTCGCACATTAAAAAAGTTAAACAAAAATTCCAAAAATGGGATTTAAATTCTTATAAAAAATCTATTTCGTAAAAATCGTTACATATAGCACGTTAAACTTAGATTAAGGAAGCAACGTGTTCAACTAAGTCGACAACTCTGGTAGAGTAACCGAATTCGTTATCGTACCAAGAGACTAACTTAACAAACTTTGGAGATAACATGATACCAGCGGCAGCATCAAAGATAGAAGAGTGAGAGTCACCTAAGAAATCAGAGGAGACAACAGAGTCTTCAGTGTAACCAACGACACCCTTGTACTTACCTTCAGAGGCAGCCTTGACAGCTTTCTTAATTTCTTCGTAAGTAGTAGCCTTTTCTAACTTAACAGTTAAATCGACAACGGAGACATCAACAGTTGGGACTCTGAAAGACATACCGGTTAACTTACCGTTTAAGACTGGTAAGACCTTACCGACAGCCTTAGCGGCACCAGTAGAGGATGGGATGATGTTACCAGAAGCGGTTCTACCACCTCTCCAGTCCTTGTGGGATGGACCATCGACAGTCTTTTGGGTAGCGGTCATGGAGTGAACAGTGGTCATTAAACCTTCTTCAATACCGAAGTTTTCGTTAATGATCTTAGCTAATGGAGCCAAACAGTTAGTGGTACAAGAAGCGTTAGAGACAATAACATCAGTCTTCTTTAAGGTATCTTCGTTAACACCAACAACGAACATTGGAGCAGTACCAGATGGAGCAGTGATAACAACTCTCTTGGCACCAGCATCAATATGCTTTTGAGCAGAGTCTAATTCCTTGAAGACACCAGTAGAGTCGATAGCAATATCGATCTTGTCAGCACCCCATGGTAAGTTAGCTGGGTCTCTTTCTTGGTAAGCTAAGATCTTCTTACCGTCAATGATTAAGTGCTTGTCATCGTGAGTGACTGGACCTGGGTATTGACCGTGAGTAGAGTCATACTTGAACATGTAAGCAGCGTAGTCAGTGGTAATGAATGGATCATTGATGGCAACAACGGTGATGTCTTTTCTTTGTAAAGCAATTCTTAAGACAATTCTACCGATTCTACCGAAACCGTTAATAGCAACTCTAACCATTTTGAAATATTTGTTTTGTGTTTGTTATTTAAGATACTTATCAAAGTTCTTGGTTTTTTTATAAATTAAAATAAAGTTGAAATAAATTAGAAACTGAATAAAATAAAAGAATAATTATTTCAATTGAAATAAATCAAAGGTTTATATACTTTTGAAAAAGACAAAAAAATTGTTTACAAACGTGTAAAGTATTAGACACCTTAATTTCAAAATGTTGTTCAATCTGGAATTTTCTATACAAGATGAAAGCAGCGGCTGAGTAAGAAACGTACAATACTGCTATTATTACTACCGTAAAAAGGAACATACGTATGGGTACAGAATAGGGAGGCGGGATAGAATACAATCGAACGACCATGATTAATATTACTATTGGTTCACCACACAAATTGCGTTAATATTTTAAAAAATAAAAAAATGTGTAGTACACCACCAGTCTGTTGGGCACCCAAAGATACTAGTAGGACCTTGCAGGTAATGCACGCCCCTTACACATCAACAAACAAGCAGACAAACAATAACCGTTGCCTGAGTCTTCTGACTATGGTACATCTAAAAATATTTCCAAGTCCCATGACTCAAGTGGGCTCTAGAGGCTGCTGTGTCTACATTGGTAGCAAGAGGTTGCTGGACCGCGGCCCGTGAGGTGGCCGCAGAACGTGGTGTCTGGACGGGCAGCCTGAAAGACTTCTGCGGAACGAATGCGAGAAACCCTGCCACCACTGCTCGCTTTGTATTGGCAACTCAAGATCAAGCTTTTTAACCTGTGTTACATCAAGGCGCCTTTAACCAGATATTAAGTTTAAAACGGCACTCCGCTGGGTTGCAAGAGATCAGTTGAATCACCGACATGGTTCCCAACGGGTGAGGATAAAACTAACAATACCTCACTGTTATCACTAGAAAACGTTGTGTGGCAATTATAATTGTGCAAACACACATTATTTTAACTAACTTTCAGTTTGTACAGAGATCATATTGAATCTCGATTTAGGGGAGATCTTCTATTTTAGGTAAAATTTTGAGTGAACAGTTCCGTATTGGGAAGCCTTTGTGAAATATTGTCAAGTATGTTCTATTGTTGGGAATGCTTGGTCTAACGTATTTAATGTTTATATTTTAGCATTACGTGGTATAATAACAATAACAACAAGTAATGTGATCTCAAAATGACAAAGAATTCAATTGAATTTTGTTTTTGTCGGCTATTCTTCCTCTCTCAAACTTTTTTATTTTACTTTTTTCTGAATTTGATTAAGGAACTAATAATAATAAATCATGAAAATATTTTTAGTATCATGAAGTTAATTTTGATTTGTGATTTTTTGAGTGGATAATGGTCAAAACATTATTTTTACGTCAATAGAGAGAAAATTGAGAATTATTTTCAATGCTCAAAAAAATGGTTCTCACTGATAATTTAATTCAAGAAATGAGAATAATAGTATTGAATCTTTTTTTTTATAAGTATCAACAATACACTTTAGAATCTTGAACAACTAAAAAAAGCCCGAAAGTTTTGAGTCTCATGAGCAATTATGATAAAAAAAAAGTTTAATGGGTTGAATATAAAAACCAAGATTAAAAAATAATTAATCTGCGAAATATACAATATTTTTTGTTACACATTTATTTTGATTACCCGTAATAGACGTTAAATTGCTTATATTTTAAGCCAGTATAATTATAAAACATTTTACCTAGGTCTATGGTTTAAATTTTAAAAAAAATAATCTTAGTAAGCTTTTGGCTCTCTATTTGATACTAAAGATCAATAGTATTATAAAAGGAAATGTTTATTAACAACATTTTTTATTATTATATTAATATCTTTCGTTTTTCCTTTTTACTTTTACCGCTATCCGGGTATTTTTAACATTCCAAATTATTGGGGGGAAATAACTTTGATATATTGGATAATCATTTTAATTATACCCAAAATTGTTCAATAATCACAAATTTCTCTCTTATTGTAATATAATGTCAATTAGTTTTGTTTATGCTACTACTTTAAATTGGTGCAACAATATATCTTTCTTATTAATTGAAAATATGAGAAATTGTCTAAGCATATATTTCTATTAATGTTTATTATGGTTTGTTTTAGTTTGTAATCATATAATTTGCAAGAAGTGAAAGTCTTAAATTGATAATTTTTTTTTTAACTAATTTGTTTTGTTTATTGTTTTTACAATTAGTTTCTTGTTTAACATCATCTGAAAGGATTAAATTTAAAAAAAATTGGAGAGAAATGATAAACAAAAAAAAATGATACAAAAAATCGTTCACTTATATTAACATTTTAATACAGATTTATTAATAATAAAAATGTACACATAAGATTTCTATATTACAGTTTGACTAACTCGACGATATTTAATTTTTCTCATGATGTTTGTGGAATTTCATTACACTTTGGTTTATCAGTTAGATATCTAACCTTATTCTTTTGAAATTATGATATTAAATTTTATTATTAGGTTCAGCACACTATCTATTATTGTAATTACCATTTATCTTTCTACTTAGGTATCTATTTACTAGAAACTAAAAACTTCTAATTCAGTCCCTAAAAAAAATGTAACAGCATGTTAAACCGATAATTTTACTCTAGAAAATTTAATAAAATATTCCTAAAAGCAAATTAAAAATATATGTTAAACAAATATTATCAATAATTTTTATTATACCTCATCTGAATGTGTTGAGATTAGGTCCTCTAATAGAGATTCTCATACTTCCAGAAATAGTATAGCTTACTGATGCAAGACATCATTTACTATATGGTCACAGTGAAATGATGTATTATGGCATTACTGTCATATGGTAATTCATAGAGCTCACATATAGTGACACTGTCATGCCATATACAGCTACCCGGACACTAGCGCAAGTATATAAGCGCGTATGTGTGAATATAATAGTTATATATTATGTAACACTTTATAGTTTATATAAGTGAACGATACAATTAAGATCTACGCCCATAATAAGTTTAGGACATGTAGTAAAGGCCTACGACTATTATTTAGCTGTTACTATTTACTCGAGAAGAAGTTTTAACAGAATGTACAAAATTAAGAATTTTCATTGAAATCTATAATTTGTACACTAATTGGATCTGTAAGCCTAGAACAATACAATTAGACAAAACCAATTGTAAGGATATAAAAAACAAAATTGTGGAAGACAGATCTTGTTCAATTGGGAAAAATATCTTTAATTTGAAGGTAAAAGAGAGTACTTTAAAAGTGTATCACATGATCGTTAGAAACGGTATCATGAACCATAATGTTGATGTTTCCATAATTGGCAACTTGGCCGAGTGGTTAAGGCGATAGATTAGAAATCTCTTGGGCTCTGCCCGCACAGGTTCGAATCCTGTAGTTGTCGTTATTTTTTGCAAAATTTTCAAAGATTGGCGGCTATGATATAATTGTATACGAAAGCACTGTATGGCGTTTCTATTGATACTTAGGTGTTACAAATTTCTTTCTTTTAATTTAAAATATGCTTATTCTTTTTTCTACTCATTAATTGATGCATGTAAAATGATATTGCAAGCGGTAATAAATAACAATTTTGATCAGACAGATATTTCTAAGTCTTTTCAACAGTCCGTATGATAGATGTATAGTTTGTTATACAGGTTTTTAAGTTAGTAATAAGTTTGGAAAGGAAACAGAATACTTATTTTTTTTTTACCTTTTGGTATTATACTAGATGGGTTTTTAAAAATACACTTTTTTAAATATAATGGCTGAAAGAGCAGTTATTTTTTGGAATAAAGTTCTTTTTCTTTTAAATGCATACAATGATATAGTATCTATTGCAAGCCAACCTATAAATTGTATTAAATCAAAAAAATAAATATATGGTGGTATTACTATTTAAAATTTGAGGAATTGTTGTTCATGGTTAAACATCCCAATTTATTTCCGAACTTTTCACAGACGCGTATTTTAATCTCTTAGACAAGTCAGCAAAAAATAAATGTAAATAGATAGAGATATATGGCGAACATTCCCAAGAGTTACGAATATTATTTTTAATAACTGAAGGCAGCAAACGATATGACTAACGTAATCGTAGACCTTAATAATATTCCTAAATTATCAAAACAGGATGCTCGTTATAGAATAATAGCGCAACTTATTTGTATGAAAAGTGAACCTGATGAAGATACTTGGACAAATGAAAGACACCTTTCTAGGTTAATTTTAAAGAATTTCAATGATTTTTCCTCAAATTGCTCCAAAGTTCTTACTGTTTTTATAGATGATGAAGAGTTGTTCCTAAATAAAAATTGTCGCGAACCTGTGGATGGCGATGTTCTAGATATATATACCGCTAGTACCTTGTCCAGAAAGGGTGAATTTATTTTGACAGCTCTTGATATGCACATTCTTAATTTACCTGAGATACGGCAATTATCTGCATTCATAAAATCAACTTCTGGACAAGAATTTTTAAATATTCATGATGATACCAATAAAATAAACCCATGATTCTATTTATCTATAGTCAATTATAATGTTAAACTTAACTAACTTCATAATTTTAAACCATATTATTTTTATAATAATATATACGTACACTAGTTTACAAAATGAAAAATTCTTACTAAATATGAATACTGTCAAAGTAATTAACGAGAGTTCGACAAGTATAAAACCTTATAGATTAAACTCTTTATGTTAATAAATAATTTTGTCTTTCTTAGAATGCAAGTTTCTTGGAGTTTCTCTTCTTGTTCTTTAACAAGATCTTTTGTTTCTCCATAGCTTCCTCCTCTTCACTATCGATATCCATCTCTTCATCCTCTTCTTCTTCTTCTGATACCATTTGTTGTCTTTCTTCTTCTCTGGCTAATTTATTTGCGATTTCTATTTCTCTTAGTCTTAATAATTCAGGATTAGATTCAACTAATTTCTTATCTCTTAAGAAGTCCTTTTCTTTATTACCTCTCATTCTATTCTTGTAGAATGCTCTTTCACGTTTCTGTCTGATTTCTTCAATTCTAGACATAGCCTTCAATGTAGTAGCAACAAGTTCTCTATTATATCTAACAGGAACATTTCTTCTTTGAGCAAATGTTAATGTGGAATCAACAGCAAGTTCTTTACCTGCAGCCTTTCTGAAAGCTTTAGTCCATTTCAACTTACGTGGGTTACGACGTTGTTTGAATGCCTTATGACATTTAGAACGACAGAATCTGAACTCTTTGGCATCATTACGAACAAACATAATACCATGACCAGGATAAACTGGGGAGGAACAGAAATGACATTGATAGATTCTCATTTTTCAAATTAAGAGTTAACGATTTCCCTGATGGTATTCTTAATAAAAACCTAACGCTAGCTAACTATCTGATCTGAATTTAAATAAAAAATATATTCTTCTTTCAAGATGAATAATGTTCTTCTAACATATAGTTGAATTTCCTGTTTTTAGGATAAAGCGATGAGCAATAAAAATTTTTTTCTTCACTCTCCGAACTAAAGCTTAGCGAACTTGAACCACGGGTTCGAAACAAGAGGGACGTAGTATTTATCTTGTACTGTTTATCAAATTTCAATTAGATACATAAATATCGAACAAATGGTGGAAATATATATATATATGTCTAATTAAAAACGGCCCAAATATTATTGTTTTGCAACATCCTCGTTAAGCAAATAAATAAATTATATTACCATGTCAACATTGGAAGAATTACAACAGATATCTCAGGAATCTCAAGTCCAAAAAGGTTATGTGGAGCGTACGTTAAATTATCTCGATAACCACCCAGTGGTTGCAGGTTTTGCAGGTTTCATGACCTTATATACTGCAGCAGGTCTATATCGAAATATTTCCATCAAAATGAACGGTGGCAAAGCTGCTGTTAAATTTTTGAAGGGTGGATTTGAAGCTAAAATGACACCCAAAGAAGCATTGCAAATTTTAAATCTAAACGAACAGCAACTAAACAAAACAAAATTAAAGGAAGTACATAGACGTATTATGTTAGCTAATCATCCAGATAAGGGTGGCTCTCCATATTTAGCTACTAAAATCAACGAAGCAAAGGATTTGTTAGAAAGAAGAGGTTTACGCTAGATAGGAATATGACTTAATAATAGAATCAATTAACTGTAAATAATTCATGTAATTTAATATCAATTATAAATCATTAAGTACAATTCTGCATTTTAGAATAAGGGATAATGGAAATATCAGATAATATACACACCAGATTCTTTCAATGAAGTAGTACATTGTGGGCAATTCCTGCCAATATGTTTAAACTGATGTTCAAAACATTCTAAATGCCAAACAGTTTTCTCTTCAGTATCTAGTGTTAAACATCTATTAGATCCACACATGACACCCTGAAGGACAACTTCACTACAACGTTGGCAGCGATATACAGACTCGTATGTATCAAAAAGGAAATTGCCCAATTCTATTAAACATCTCAAATCCATTCCATATCTACCACTTTCAGTTCTATAAAACCACTTATTGTCACATAATTTTTGTATAGTGCTTTCTGCCTCGGAATTCTTCAAATCTTTATAATGTAAGATATTTGTAGAACCAGATGTATATGTTATGTATCTTTTCCATGGTGGCAAACAACCATCAAATATTCTTCTAACTGCAGCCACAATTGGATGCGATTCAGATACCATGCCCTCTATAATCGTATTTCCAGATTCACAAAATTGTTGAATACAAAACTTGATATATGAGATTTCCTTGTTTGTAAATTTGGTTGCTAACTTTGTTTCTTCTGTAGAATTTAAATTGACATAAACGTAGAATCTTGAACTAATGGGAAAGTCTAGACCAAAATTTGGTAGCTTAGATAGCACTTCGTGACTACTATTTTCTACATTAACTCTGCCTAGTGGATGATTTGTTTTTATTATTTTGAATCCCAGGGGATTTAATTTTTCATTGTTCTTGTTAATTAAGTCATGTAATGTATTAACAATCACTTGGGTGTCGATTGAATCTTCAAATAAAGGTCCTAGTCTGTCCTTCTCTAATGCAGCCAACACTAATAAGAGAACATTTTCATGACATATACCATACGATGCTATTATGTATCGAAGCAAATAACGTGCCTCAACTGCTGGGGTAATTTGGTTGTCTTGAATTGAATTGCTAAGTTCAGGTTTAACGCGTGTTGCTTCATTCGTGGTCATTATCTCTAATTGTTTTCTTATAAATTCCTAATAGACTGGAGAGATATCTACTTATTATCTTGAATCATATATGGATTCTACCAACCTTTAATAAGATTGCTGTGCCTTATCGAAACCACATCTCAGCACCGCATACTTTCAATGCAACAGACGCGTCGTGAAACTGCTTTCGTTAGAGAAGTAAGATGAAGAGTTCTACCTAATGCGTTTATACTACATAACCTGGAATCTATAAAAGATATAAAACGTATATATTAAATTAATGCATAACTCAATATAGCAGAATTTTGACAGAGCTCTTGTTCTCTAAGATTTTTTTCAATATTTTACACAAGGCTTCTGTCGTTTCACAAGAAAGTAGTGTGTTTTCCTTTGGGTCCAAATAACTTGCATCAAGTATGATATCTAACTTATCCTTACCTTTAAAAAAGGCATCTGACTTTTCTAATACCTTTTCCATTCTCATTGGTGTAGCAATAAAATATTTAATATTCTGAAGCTTTTTAACAGGCTTTTTTTCATCAAAAATTTGTTCAATTTTGATCAAATCATCCTTTAATTTATTTTTGGCAAATAATTTGATAGAATTTGACAAATGAAGTGATTTCTTAGCTTTGTCATTGGTTTTAGTATCTTCTTGTTGATAACTCAAACTACGAGATATATCAGCGACTCTCATATTTGACATAGAAAAGATAATAGCTTTTGGGGATTTTGAAAAATTTTGAATAAACTTACTGAAATTTACTAAATTACGGTCATCTTCAAACTTTTGTGTAGAAATAAAATCATTCTTCTTAAAATACAAATCGTTCAATTCAAGGGCACTCAATTCTGGATTTAATTCACGGATTTTAGTAGCAAAAAATTCAACTATATCATCATTTGATGATTTCGCTAATTTTTTTTTTTTTTGGATTTCGTACTCTGCTTGTTCTCTCTTTTTAGTATGCAATTTCGATTTTTGTAATTTCTTTTGCCTTTTAGATACAGTTTTATTTGTATCCACTTCGTCATCTAATCTTCTTTTTGTAGCAGCTGGTATGCTTTCACTAGATTCTTCTATTTCCAATGTGTTAACAGTTTCATCGACGTCAGCATCCGATCCATCGAAATCATAGACTAAACCATCATCTAAATCATCAGCAGCTGTTGACATTATTATTTCTCCTATATATTAAAAGTGTCTCTGTTGCAATCTGGTAAGCCATATGGTCAATTTTAACTAGTGGGGCACACTTTCCTATATACTCTTCTATATGTTGACTAAATTTTTCTCAGTATCTAAAGATGCGATGAGGCTCGGAGTGATGAAATTTAAAGTATTCAAAAAGAAAGTGAAAAAATATTGAATATTAAATATATATAAATTATTATACAATGAGGACTAATTGATCCGCATTTCGAAATTAATTAATGTTAAATTAGAGTTTTATAGCTCTGATGAATAATATACATGTATCAAGTTTATAGTTCTTGGATTTTCTAAGTCTGGATAAGCTTTTAATAACTTACCATATGTAACGGAAATGTCTATTTTCGATGTCAGTTAAATCCATAAATTCGTAAACAGCACTTTGACCACCAGTACCAACTTCCTTATCTCTTTTCTCATTTTCTGTCTTACTGACCCAACCAATGTATAGTTGTATTGGAATACAAGCACATTGAGTTACAAGTAAGGCGATCTTGGCTGGATAGTAACGTGGGGCATTATCAGCTCTAAACATTTGTGGTGCAATAATGTTGGCAAGCATTGCCATTGATAAAGTAGCAGAGTTACGACAAATTCTCTTACAGTAGCCTGAAGTGTTCCAAGTATTCCAAATATAGATATTAGTAATGACACAGGAACCACTATACAATAGATATAATGACAGTAGATTAGCGATCTTATGGTTCAGATCCATTGATAACATTACAATCAAACCGATAATAGTTGGAACATACATGGAAACAGAGATTAAAGTAATTTGACCCCATTTAGCTAACATTTGAGTCGTAATAAAGATGATAAGCGCTGTAAGAGCACCAATTGGCAATTGTAGAAGAGCAGATTCATATGCATCAAAACCAAATGTACCAGTAATAGTGGTTGAAAAATTACCGATAGCACCAGTGTCAATTTGAGAACATAGCGTCAATAATAGCATTGGCCAAGTTAATTTATCGTGAAGAAACAATTCTTTCAAATGTTTCATCTTGAATTTTTTGTTTTCAAGACCCGTTTGGTTGTTACGAATATGTTCAATAACTTGTACTTTATCATCGTCATTTAAGAACCAGGCATTAGTAACATTGTCAGGTAACCAAAAGAAAACAATAGCACCAAACAAGATGGTGACCAAACCCACAATTAAAAACATAATTTGCCATGAAGTGAAATCCGCACCATGATAATGTAAGAAACCAAAGGATATTAAACCACCAACAATATAACCTGTACCAGCTTGGATAGCCCAATATCCGATTCTAGCACTCTGTTCTGCTTTGGTATAGTACATACCACTAATGGTAACACATCCAACAGCAGAAGCAGACTCAAATATACCTAATAATGTTCTCACCACCATCAAACTTGCATAAGTTTTACAGGCAGAATGACAAGCAAGCACAATACCCCAGCAAATAATAAATGTACCCAAAATTTTGGACAATGGTAAACGGTTTAGTAAATAGGTGGTAAAAGGTTCCATAAAAATGTATGCGGCTGAAAAGATGGTCCCTAAATTGGAGAAATCATCACCCTTTAAATTCTTTTTGATACCCATTGCAGCGGCATAGTTTAACAAAGCCTTATCCAAAAACATGAATAGATAGATAAAACATAAAAATGGCAAAACAACCATATCTAATTTACGCATAACTTTAGGGTCTAAATCATGTGTACCATGTAAGACACCATTTGCTGATATATCGGTGAATTTTTCTTCTTTAGATGGATCATTATCAATTCGATTAAGAAATCTACGTGCAACATCTTGGTCATCTAATGATGAAGTATAGTTGTCACCTGACGAAGAGTGTGATTCAACATACACTAAAGCTGACTTTTTTGATGAACTGGATGTCGATCTACTTAACCTCTGTTCATCGAAGTACCTTTTTTCAGATTCTAAACCATCATTGTTTTTTTCAACATCAATAAAATCAATTCCTATTTCTTGATTTTTATATGAAATGTTGTCATGAAACTCTTTTTTATTGGCTTCAATATTCTCAAGCTTCATGTCAGCGTCATCGTTTTGAAGTTCTGTGTGAACTGAATGCAAATCTTTTGTATCCATTTTTACAAGTAATCTAGCAAAACACTCGGGATCGGTTGTATCTATAGATCTTGGACCCTGAAACAATTCTAAAATTAAAAGGGAAACTACTTCAAGGGTTTTACAAAAAATATGTAAAGTTTCTCCTATTTATATTTTATTCAAGCCCATCCATTTTTTAAAATGCGATGCCCTTCGATACACCTCTTTGGTAACAATGTTCAGGAAAAGTATAGTTTATTCATCTAACTTTTAACCGTTTTTATACACAATTATATGCAATTTTCTCGGCCGAGAGGATTGCATATAATCTTGGTTGAAATTATGCAATTTGCATCTTTTTTCGCTCTTTTAGCCAGTCATAAGCTCTAACGGAGTCAAAAAGGAATTTCCCCAGGCATCTTACTAGGAAATTAATCTGGACCGGCATTCTTAAAAGTGACTTTCAGTTTCTAGTCTAATGGTCAAGATTCACTACAGTACAGCTAAAATGCAGGCATTAATTCACTATCTGTTTGAATACATGCATTTAAAAGTTTTATTCATCTTTCAGACTAACTAATTACTGAAAATAATAAATATTTAATTGCACCTTTTCTTATATCACTATTTCGATTTCTTTTCGATTAAAGTTTCAATACGAATAAAGAAACAGATTTCCCTTACTTAATATCCTAAATCAAACCACAGATCTCTCTTGCACCTTATTTATTCACCTCAAACTCGCAATATGCATAAATTTATTAGCTAATCATTATCGTTGAAAGCTAGTGGTAAAAAAATACTTTAATAACAAATATATACCTCTAAATTTAGAGAGTACTTTTTTTTATCTTACGCTAAATATTTTGTAAATAATTAAAAGAAATTCTTTGCCAAAATATAAACAAAATATAAAAAATGACTTGGAAAAAATAAAAAAACTTTATCACTGCATAAACTTAATGAAAAATTTCTGATATTTTTTTCTTTCGCTTATCCAATAATATTTTTAATATAACCTTAATTTTGCTGTAAGCTGATATGCTGTTTCACTGTAGCTATAGTTTAAGGTATAGATAAAATAATATTTGATTATAAAAATCTTGGCCAGAGTGTTACTTACTTTATGTACATTTTATAATCTCTTTATTATAGTATAGTTCGGTTTCTAGTCGTATTCCACTTCATAGACAATAGTGTGTGAGCAGTAAAACTTCTGAATTATCTTAAAATCCTGTCAAACACGTGACCCATATAAACTAATCCAAAAGTTTCTCCATAAATTATTGATATACAACTATTCATATAATCTCCTCCCAATTGAATAGCTATTCCACAAGTTATATATATACCTATTTATGAATTTAAAGTGCATGTTGCTAAACCAAGCTAGTGTTCAGTAACATTAATCATTGTTATATTAATTCGCATTTTATCACGTGTAAAAGTTTAATTTATTATAAAATAAAAAAAGAAAAACATTCAATTTAAAAACTGTTTTACAAAGATTCAAAAAAACTGGTGATCCGAACCAATAATATTTGGTGAAAAGGTAGAAAAATGCGATTTTTTTTAAGACACATACGAAGCCTGGATGTAAAGTTTTTGTGGTCTATTATTAAAGACCACAAAGTAGAATTGCATTTTTAAGTACTCTCCTAAATTTGTATTTTGAAAAGTTTGACTGTTATTATATTTTTTGTGATACAATGATTCATTGTAGCATATAAGCTAACTTATTATCGATAGTCAGAGGGTTATTTATGTTTAAATTGTTAATTTTTAATTCAAGGTACTAACACTAACTAAAGTTGAATTACAAGTAAGACACAAACTTATTTATTTAAAGTAGGTATAGATATGTCATAATTGTTTTCCAAAACAAAAGTTTAACATACTAAATAATAAAAATATCTAATTTGAGATTGAGATAATCTAAAAATTGATTAGCTATGGGTTCTTTATTTAAATAATGAATAATGAACTAAAAATAAAAAATATTCAATAATATATTTATATTTTGAGTGCATTATAAAATACTTTTTAGACACTCAACAACTAATGTAACATTATTTAGTGTAAACCACAGATTTGTTAATTATATAGAAAAATTAGATATCATAAAGATGAAGAAGCCACTGAAACTAGATATATTGCAAGAATATCAAGAAACCGACTTCATATTAGGCTGTGTCATTTTTTAATATATTAAAATATAATTGCAGTATTGTGTATAAGTAAAATATTAAAAATGCTCCAAAATATACACTTAACCTTTTCTGAAATATGAAGAAAATTCCTTCACGATGGCATTTGGTAGACCGTAGATTGGATTTATGAATGACAGATTAGATTTTTCATAATTGAACTCATCATTTTGATTTACATTTATTTTGAGACATCTTTCAGAGGAATTAGAGTTAGTTTCAGTCGAAAATTTACTTTCAGTGACACATATACCCATAAGTACGTAATTCGTGTGATAGAAGTCAGGGTTTTTTCCTGGCTTGTCTCTTAGACCTAATATGTTTTTTTCCTGAGAACAAAATAAACTATAATCTCTCAGAGCTTCTTTATCCCATATAATATCCTTGTATTGGAAAGCTTCAAGAATTGCACAGGCGCCACCAATCCAAAAACCGTAACAACCATCTACCAGTTTGTTACTTCTACCACAAAAGCCTTTCTCTTCATCACATTGACGAGAAACACACCATTTCACTAACATATCCATATTACATTTTTCAAGATGATCTAAAATGGCCAAAGAGGCTATTGCACAATAGGTATATCCTCCATGGGCTTCATCGTCACATAGTGTTGCTCCAAACCCACCCTCATAATTTTGACATCCAAGAATGTAGTCAGAAGTGCCTTTTATCAATTCTGGGGTTAGAATATTCAACAAAGACGCAATTGATAAAGCACAATAGGTAGAACGAACATCTGCCTCACCTACCTCATGGCATACTTTAAAACCACCATTTGGTTGCTTCAACAACAATAGCCAATCATGTATAGCATCTGTGTCAAGTTTATCCCATGCATCAGATTTTACATCAACACATAAAGCTATTGCACAAATTGCAGCAAAATTTGATGCAAGATGGGCTAGCTGTCCATCACCCCCGCCGAAAGGGCCATGATCTGGTGAAATATAGTTTAACTTATCTATTATTCTTTTCTGTAAGTCAATTGGTATATTCTCATTTCGTAGAATATGGTACGAATTGGCTATCCAATATAGCAACCATGGTTGAGAAGCATCCAAGGAAATCATTTGAGGGGGTAATTGAGAAGATATAGCAAAATTTAAATACTTCAGGTGGTCATCTGAATATAAGACAGCAGAATTGTTCTTAAGCTTTTGTTCTTCAAAAATTTTCATACAAGCATTAAGAACCTCCTCATGAGCATCGGTAGTTTCAGTTTCAATTTCTTTCATTATTTGAATAGTTTCAACAATCTGTACAGACCTTTTTTTGCCCAACAAGTTAGAAGTAACCATTATTGAGGAAGTTTAAGTAATTTTAGTTCAGAGTGTGCAATTAGCTATATATATATATATATATATATTTGTCTCTCTTGTTTTAGTAGAATATGTTTTTTTTAATTTCCACCAAACAATTTATTACCTTTAAATATTTTGAGGTCTGGTTTCCGATTGAAACTTCCTGAGCCCTTGAAAGAGCAGCAAGGAGAAATGGAAGGCCTGAAAGAGAAGTGGAACTTACTCAATGCCTCTAGAAAATCTTACTACCTCCAAAACAAAATTGATGAACAAACACTAAAAATTCTTGAAGATGTCCCTGATCTTGAATTTCATTTGGCATATAATGAGCTGAAGGAAGACATTTCTAATCCAAAAAATATAAGTATAAAAAAAAGTCAATGGCTAACAAGTATGGGTCCACATGGGCTATTCTATCCTCCAATAAAGCCACAATTTGTGGGAAACACATTCTTTCATGGTTTAATATTACCTACTTTGATTGAGATACCTGAATATGATTTGTTTGAGGTCGTATGCAAAGAACAATGCAAATCCATTTACCAAAATGAAAATCTCGAAAATTGTTCATTAGTATGTTCATTGATAAATCTGCATATGCACAACTTTCAATTTATGGAGGTTGTAGAGGTACCTGGAACCAAATCCAATTACCATGTACCTTTGTACTTCAATGGTTCATGGCGTATATTGAGTTTAGATATGTCAAAGGTCCCCACAACATTTAATTATTCTAAGCAATTAAGTATACATTCTCCATATCTTGGTGATAAGATTAGGGAATATTCATTAATGTACCTTCTTTTTGGTGGGTTAAGAGGCACTGGCTCCAATGCAGCAATTGACACTTTTCATTTATCAGGGTGGTTACCTGAGTTAATATCAATAGTATCGCCTGAATGTACACCAGAACGCTTAAACAAATATTTGCATTCAAACCTTTGCACAGTTGTATTAGGTTCCAAGAGAAATGTAGTTAATAAGGACATTCGCTCAGAACATGACTACGTTTTATTGAAGGTTGAATTTGATGAAAATTTGAATGACAAAAAAGCAGTATGCTTTTGGCTACAAGATCCACTGCTTGAAGGCAATGTGCTTAAGATCAAATGGCTTGATGATGTTTTACCTAACTTTAAACAAATTTGTATTAATTGGAACTGGCAAAAAATGTTTAATCACCACCACGCTATTACATTTAAATATACCGCTACAAATAATCTAGATGTTTTAGATAAACCAATATTTACATTAGAAAACCGATCACTCAAAAAAGAAACAATATGGTTATTGTTAGAGACACATCTTGGGAATGAAATATCGAAAAAGAAGGGAGTTTCATTTATCACTGAAATTAAACGCAGTATGTGGCTACACCAAGTTGAACCACCATCTGAACGCTCCTGTTCAATCGGATTGTACTTACATAAACTTGAAATTCTTCCAAAAACATCTATTAATCTCGCATGTATTTCTACAACCCAAAATATCTTTACGTTGCACACTTTTGCTCTGGTAGATTCAGTATCGATCAAACGTAATCGTGATTATTTTTCTCCAATAAAATCCTTAGAATTTAATAATGAAGGAACTGAATTATATCCTCTGCACATGTCAAATTACGTTCAATCACCTACCTTTTTACTCAGAATTGATTCTTTAATCCCAAAGGAATTACTCTCTATACGGCTATCTACTGATTCAAACGTAAACATAAATTTTCAAATTTTTCGAATAGCTGATTATGAGTTACTATATCCTATTGATTTTGACAATCGGTATGCTTCCAATACATATACTAAAAGAAATTTATTACTTAGCTCACAAGCATCGTATCAAGTAATTTGTAGTTCTGAAAGAAATAACTACGATATTTCCAATGCATATAAATTATCCATTATACCAATGGAATCTACAGTAACAAATATAAAATTGCGTCAAATTTATAACGTCTATGGCGGTCTCCCCTATAACCTGAATATCACTGTAAGTGAACGGGCTAGGTACGGCGTTACAATTTCCCAAAAGACTAAATGTTTTATTAGAGTTTTACCAAGGGTGCAAAATACAGAATCGAAAGTGACATTCAGGATAATAGACAATTCTGGATTGGAGATTGGCAAAGTCAGGGATAGGCACATTCCATTGGGTGGGCTTGTATTCCCTGATCTCGTATTGGATAAATCAATCATTTTCTTTGAATCAGAAAATGGAACAAAAAATATTATAGACATTTTTATAGGTTCAGAATGTAAAATCCGTCCTATAGGTCAAACTTAAAAACAATAGCTTTACTCTTTTTTTTACATTTATTATATAGCACTTTTTTATTTTATGCATTTAGTTATTTTAAGGCGCCTTTATAAGCGATGCCTATCTTAAGGGTCGCTGAAAACTCAATTTCATTGTTGATATAATTGATCTACCAAATACAAATAACAAAACAAGAGTAGTTGAGCATCAATTTTGATATTTTTATATACATATCATATGCGTAGGATGATATTTCAATTCTGGAAAAGAAAAGACAATTCGAAAAAAGGACGTGAGCAGCATAGCGATAGTACTTTAAAACATACTGCAAATGAATCAAATTTTCTGATAGAACCTGAGAGAAAACATAACTGGAATATTGTAGGAAATATTTACAACTATATTCATGATCGACATTTAATGCTCCATGAGAGTCTCGAAATAATAGATTGGGAAGAAAACGGTGAAAAATATGGAAAACGAATTGGGTATTCTTTCCTCACTATGCTGTTTGCTATAAGGTTTCTTCAAGATAATCTAATCAACTCTTTTTATTACAAAATAATTAGAGCCCAAAAATCAGAATTATTTAATTTTGATAAATCTGACACCTTTAAAAATATAGACATGGGATTAAGTTCCCAATATACATTTGGCAATATAGAACGAGACAAATCAGGAAATTCGCATTCAAAAGATACAATTCTGGGCTCTTTAATTGGGAAAATATATTACTTGTGCATTCTTATGGAGGTGCTGCTAATTGTGATCAATGTGATTATTTCTTATCAATTCTTAGAAGGATATTACAAGAAGTATGAACTTTTCTATACTAAGTGTCGACCAAATAGTAACAGTATAATTAAAAAGAAAAAAGGGGATCTACAACGAACTTTTCTAGAGGATTCTGTAAATTTGCCAATTTGGAAGATATTATACCAAGGCCTCTTCAAACGAAAAGAAATCAAGAAAAAAAAGAGTGAGAATTACTTTTCAATGGAATCTGAGGATACTTATTACGAATTACGTAAATGGGTTCCTGGAAGATTAATTACTAGCCTCTTTACTTCTTTTCCACCAACAAGTACGTTATTCTTGGTTGTAAATGAATATGTGTCATTCTTAACTATATTTTGGCTAATCATTAATGCATACATCATAAATATTGTTATTGAAGATAAGTTTCAGAATAGGATTCGGGATGAAGCTGTAATATCACAAGAATTATTGAACGAGCTTAATGTAAAGTCCGATCCCGTAAAACAAACCCAAGATGTAAAATTAGATACCTACAGTTATCCAGGAGGTGGATATGTCGAATTCATTCCTTCTAATACAGCACCACAAGTAAAATATTTCAAAACACATGATTTAGATGGAAATTTAAATATATCTAGATATAACGATGAGACAGATGAATTCGATGAAGTTCTTAATCAGGCAAAAACTACGAATGAATATGTTCATAATATTGTGAGAATTCCACCTTTGGAAAAAGTTTTTTATTCAGATTTGAAGAAGAGAAGAGGGTAATGAATAATCCCATATATATATTTTCTATTTTATTACATTACTATTATGGTCATACATAGTATTTATAGAGTATTTATAATAATAAAATAATTAATATTCAGAATGCCCCTTATGGCTCATTTTTAACCAATATTAACCTAGTTCTAAAAATGTATTTAGATTTATGATAAAGAAACGACATATCATTTTGATTGCGTTTAATTAATGTTCAATATTAAAGTACCAGACTTAAAAAATTTAAACTATTATTATAATTTTTTTACTTTAAATCCTCTTCAATGATAATAGCCACTTTACCTTTAGATTTACTTGATCCTAACCTTTCGATGGCAGCCTGGAATTCTTCTAATTTGTAAGTGGAATCAATTCTTGGACAGTATTTTCCAGATTCAATTAATTTGGTTGCTAATCGCATGGCATCCTGTTTTGGTTTCAACATATCAAGAGAATAAGTATAATTATTTAATATTCTTCTTCTTGTTGCTATTCTCCAAAGAATTCTCCATTGACTTAAAGTTTGGAATATAGACACATTCAAATAGTTAAATTTGGAATCACCAACAATTGTAGCATAGTGAGAGGATTTATGATCACGTAAAACTTCGGAAGGAATGTCAACAACTGCTGCAGAACCGACACAGTCTGCAATCAAATCAAATTTACCGTATTGTTTAACATATTTGATAACGTGTTCTTTAACATCAGCATTTGGATCATTATATGGAATTAAATCATCAAAAAGAGGATTAATGGCATTTTTTCTGTCGTCAATTGAATTTTGAGAACAAATACCAACTACTTTTGAGATACCTAATTCATTTTTAGCAATTTGAACAATGGCATCACCTACAGAAGTAGCAGCACCAATTACCAAAATGGATGCGCCTTTTTTCAAAGTAGCTGGAACTTGACCATGATTGTATAACATCATATAAGCAGTTTGAAATACTAATGGCCATGATGCAGCTAAGGCCCATTGATTAACTGAAAGATCCTTAACATGTGGAAAATTGGCCATTTTGTAAATACCACGTTGTTTTTCTGGATTAATAATCAAATAACTTGCTAATGTACCTGTTGGAATTTTAGTGGTTGGATCAGGAGTTAAAACACCTTGAACATATTCACCTAAAGTCCAATTATTACTTCTATTTGAACCAATTTTAACAATTTCACCAGCATAATCTAAACCTAATACCTTTAATTTGGAATTTTTAGAGATTATGGAATGGGATAAAGAATATAATAACAAATCAACTGGATTCAATGAGGCAGTCTTAATTTTAATAACAATATCATTTGGGCCACATGCTTCTTCTAAATCAATTGATTCATTATATATCTTACAATCTTTCTTATTATTATAATAGCCTGCAACTTTGTTGACTACGGCGGAATTCAATTTGGAAGACATCTTACTATTATTAAACTATTTGTTCTTTGGTCTTATTAGGGGATATATACATATTGAAATGATTTGTTACAATCATCAACTTTTGTCAATAAAATACTCTTATTTATATAGTTCGTTTATCATTTTTTTTTTTAAAAAATCACATGTGAAAAAATAAATTACATCAAATTATATTTACCAGCTAGAGTGAAAAGCGTACTAGTAATAACATAAAGCTTCGTATCTATAACTTAGTGATAGTTATTAACGGATGAAGTCTCTCTCTAACTATTTATCTAAGTATACATGTAGTACTGGCCGTAGAAGGCAGCAGAAGCTTCGAACGTGTTCCATAGTCTTATTGGAAAATATACTGTCTCTGTAGCTTCATTTCAATAACAACAAAACAACTGAAATTTTAAGTGTATGTTATTTAGAAGGCAATCTTAATATAATTTACTAATTATTCGTATTTTATTATTAATTCATGTGTATTTCATTAAATAGTGAACAACCTTTTGTATAGCAATACTTGCTTTATACGGGTTTCGAACGTATTTCTAAGGCGCTCTGTTTAAAGTTGTGAAGGAAAGGATATATTTCGCTGTTTAGAAGTGCAAAAAAGATAGACCCTAAAGAATAGTGACAAGTCAACTTGGACTGTATCTTGCTATTCAAGCATATGTTTACTAGATGCTACAATGAATTTTTTCGACAATGTTATGAATTCTAACAATGGGACACCCTTTTCTCGTATGCCTGGTGATTTCATAGTGAACCCAGATAATAATAATAATAACACCAATACCAATACTAATGAGAATATATCCGGAAATAATAACAATGATGAGAATAATATTACACATTCAAGTCCTTTGAAGGATTTTTGCTTTAAGATTCTTCAATTACCGTTTTTTCTTCTATATTATATCTTTGTTACAATCTTTAATTTGATTAATTTAGTAAAACCATTTAATAGACTCCTGAATTTCTATTCAAAGATGAATAATAAACCAACCGATGATTTTCTACTCATTGAAACAAATCATCCTCAATATGATTCACTTTATAATGCTACTGACGGGACTTTGACATCCTTTGTATTTAGAGGTAATTATACAGAATTATTAGAAGCTTGTACAAACCAATTTAAATTTGGTTTGATCTATTTACATGATCCATTATTAGATGATACAACTGCATTTATTGATACAATTTTAGTTAATGAAGTTTTTGCTGGATTAGTTAAAAAATACCAATTGTTAATATGGTTTGGTGATGTGACAACGTCAGAAGGTCTTCAAGTTGTAAATTCAATGAAAGTTAGAGAATTTCCATTCTTGGGTTTATTATGTTTAAATACTGATAAAATAATTGAATTAAAATTTAGAGTTGAAAATAATTCAAATTTAAATCCTTTACCATTAAATATTTTAGAAAATGTACTATCAAAGAATAACCCTTTTTTACAACAGTTACGTCAAGAGAAGAAAAATTTAGATGTTCAAAGATTTATTAAAGCTCAACAAGATTTAAGATATAATGAATCTCTAAGAAGAGATAGAGAGCGTGATCAACAGAGAAATATTTCTTTGCTAAGGAAAAAATGGTTATTATGGAAAAAATCAACTCTTGCAGTTAAACCTTCCTCTAATGAGGAATTTTGTAAAATTGCTATTAAATTTCCAACAGGTGAAAGGCTAATCAAGAAATTTAATCCTGATTTATCTATTGAGGAGGTTTATATATTTGTAGACTTAAAAGAATCTGGGTTGCTCGATAATAGTGAAGAATTCGTTGGAGATATATCAATTTTTGAGAATTTTGTTTATGATTTTAAATTTAAATTATTTACAACAAATCCAAGAATCGAATTATTACCAACTACTATAATACGAAATGAATCTAATCTCTATCCAAATGGTAATATTATCGTTGAGGCTCAAGATAATTAATTTATGATATTTGTTTATTTTTATTCATGCATATGTATTAGATAGCTCAGTATTTAATAAGTTATTCGGACAAAAAAGAAATGTATGATATTACTTAAATATTATTATTTCAAAAAAGTTCTAACATCTAAAACAATATTCATAAGTTTCTGTAACATTATGATTTTTCTTTTTTTTTTTTAATTAAAAAAAACTTATAACAATGTATATATATCTAAAAATATATAAAATGAACTATTTAAACTATTTTGAAGAACTATTGTCAATAATATAGGAAATAAGTCTTGAACCTTTCCAAACGTAAAAAGTTGTAATTTCGTTAGCTTGAAATATAAGCATATAGTTAAATAAAATGTGACTGAATATCACTAGAATAATTGATAGTATGAAGAGAATATTAACATTTCTAATTGTACTATGTAGGAACAGCACTACCACCTCTGTAAACCTTTTTAGTTGAACCAACAATATAACCACCACTCTTGGCTAGTAGTTCTCTAACAACTTCTTCTGGAAGCTCATTACCATTTTGATCAATAAATTTATGGTTAGCACCATCATTCAAAATTTTATCCATTTCATCTAATTTTTCTTCTGGTGCAGCATTTTGTAGTTCTTCGATTCTATCTGAATTTTGGACAGCAAGTTGACTTGCGACAGAGCCAAATTGCTCTCTTTGTTTTGAATTTCTCATTTCAGAGTAGTAGTTGGATCTTCCCTTTAATCTTTCATTTGGTGGAGCAACATATTGATTTTGAGGAGGTTGTTGACCGTAACCTTGTTGTTGACCGTAACCTTGTTGTTGTTGACCATAACCTTGTTGAGGTTGTTGAGCGTATCCTTGAGGAGGTTGTTGTTGACCATAGCCTTGTTGTTGTTGTGGTGGTTGACCATAAGCTTGTTGTTGTTGTTGACCATAGCCTTGTTGTTGTTGTGGTGGTTGACCATAAGCTTGTTGTTGTTGTTGTTGTTGTTGACCATATCCTTGTTGAGGTGGTTGGCCATAATCTTGTTGTTGTTGTTGACCATATCCTTGTTGAGGTGGTTGGCCATAAGCTTGTTGTTGTTGTTGACCATAGCCTTGTTGTTGTGGTGGTGGTTGACCATAAGCTTGTTGTTGTTGTTGACCGTAACCTTGTGGAGGTTGTTGTTGTTGTTGACCATAACCTTGTTGTGTTTCTAAGTCATTGTTAGCTTCTGGATTAGCAAATTGTTGTCTAATATTTTCTTTTTTATTTTCATAGCTTGCTCTTAATTGTGCTTGTTGTTCTCTGAATTCTTCTTCTAATTGATTTTGAATTCTATTGAATTCAGAATTACTTTCGAAAAGTTCATCACCTCCATCATAATCAACATGTAAAGCTTCATATGGTAATTTATCATAATCCTTTTTGAAATCCATGTATTGGAAACAAGCATAATCCCAAGTTTCCATTAAACGTGAACTTTCACATTGACTCTTAGTCCATAATTCACCAGCAATTAATGGTTTATAAGTTTGATAAAACTTCAAACAATATAAGAAGAAAACAGTAATAATACCATAACCAATTTGTTTTCTAGATTTAAAGACATAACTGACTAACATATCTAAACCTTGAGAGAATGCTAAAATACCGAAATAATAAGCTGGTAAATAATGATGTAAGAATAAACCACGATTCATAAAAAAGAATGGAATATAATGAAGTAAGAAACCTGCAAAATATTCTAAAGTTTGAATGTAAAAATTTAATACATGTGGATCTTCAAAGATAGCAGATTTACCAATTTGATATAAACCAAATTCTACTACACATAATAGAGCAAAAGTGACAACGAAAGCAGTAACAGACCACCATAAAATGGCATTACCTAAGAAATAAATTTGTCTATATGGTTTACCCCAATAAGCGATACCACGAGTTAAAAATGGCCAAGAAGATGGTTCAGAACCATATGGATGAACTTCAGTTAATTTTTCATTAACATCAAACATACGTTTATTTAATTCTTTAAATTTACCCCAAAATGATAATCTTGGATAAGATACAATTCTTTCATTTGGAGCAGCATTAACTCTATCATTTTCTTCAATATACCATAATAATAAATCAGGTTTACCTAAATAAGCACAAGTAACTTCTTGTTGTTTACTACCCCATTCTGGTAATTGAACAGGATGAGAGAATAAATAACAATTCATATAAGCATGTCTGATTTTAAATTTAGTTTTAATAGCTTGAACTCTTTCTTGTGCTTCACCTGGTTCAGAATGTTCTTTATCAATTTCAATAATCCATTCATCATTTAAATCACCTTCAAAACCTGGATTACCATAAGCAGATACTTCTTTTTGCCAATCACTATAAGTAGATACAGGTGGTTTATGATCATGTGAATGTAATCTACGTTGAGTACCTTGATGAACGAATCTAACTCTAGCACCATCAGAGATATTTTGGAATACAGATGGTCTACCGAATGGGAATTCTTTATCTTCAATTAACCATTTATTATTTGGATCATTATAACCATATAAAGTAACTTGTTGTTGTTTTGAACCTTCTGGATATGGTTGTGGATGTGAATGTAAATAACCACCTGTAGTACCAACATGTCTTAATACAACTTCAGAACCAATACTAACATCTAAATAAGTACCTTTTGATATAACATTATTCTTTAAAGTAGCACGGAAATTTGGTGATAATAAAGAACTTTGGGAATTATCCTTAAATAAAGTTCTAAAATGGATAAAGAATGCCAATAGATAAACTAAGAATGGTACACCTAATAAGAAGGAAATCTTATATAGTACAATTTTACCAATTGAATTTTTTGATTTTGATAAATCACCTAAAGTGAACCATAATCTAATAGCACAAATAACACCAACCCAAGAGATAGTTAATAAACCAACCATTTTAGAAGAAGAAGCTAAACCTAAGAATAAACCACATAATAATAAATTTTTCTTAGCATTAAACGATTCAGATGGGAATAATTCAAATTTTTTAAAGAATAAAACAGATAAAGCTATGAATAAAATCATTGGTGAATCTAATAAAATATAACGTGAAATAGTAACAAATGAATTTTCAATAGTAAAACATGAAGCAGCTAAGAAAGCAACAGCGATTCTAACACCTGAAGCTCTTAAAGTTAAATACATAGTTAAAACAGTAGCAATACCACAAACAGCAGAGAATCTTCTCATTAAAGTATATGGAACATCATAAGGGAATTTAATACCAACATTTGGGAATAAGAATTCACCATCTAAACCACCAATAGAACCAACCCATGAATATAACATTTTAGCGAATGGTGGATGAACATCAAAGAAGAAATCATGTTTAATATATTTAGAAGCGAATTTACCAAAATGAACTTCATCAAATACGATACTATTTGGATTTGATAAATTTCTAAATCTAATAAAGATAGAAAAAATCAATAAAATATAAATAATATATTTTTCTTTAGTAGTAGTAATAGAACGTAATGAATTTAAATATTCAGGTGGATCAATTTTAAAATAAGGTCTAAATGGACCTTTTTCAACTTGAAATTCGACAACTGGATCATCTTCTTCAATCAATTCTTTTAAAATCTTTTCAGTATTTAAAGAATTTTTCTTTTCGTTGTGTTTAATGGTAGCAGCATTATCATTAGTATTTGATAATTTTGCATCTGTTAATGCGGCTTTATCACCTAACTCCTCTTTAGGAATCATAATTGAAGTATAGTATTAGTAGAATAATATATAGATATATATATTATTGGATTAGATTGCTGGAAGTAGTAGAAAAAAGAAGGAAGTTATGCTATTTTTTTCCTTAGTAGTAACTGTATTTCAAAATATCCAAAAAAACTTCCCTTGTTATTTATTTTTTTCAAAACGATAGATGAAAACACCACTAACTAACTATATATATATCAGCTATTTAAATAAGTAAAAGTCGAATAAGAATTCAATTAATACCAGAAGTAAACACTAAGCTATTCTAGTCTAATTATATACGTATGGCTGTATTATATATATATTTATTTATATTGCAATGGTTAATTGGACATGGTGTCCAAATACTTTAACCCCTAAACAGGAAAAGATGAAAAATAAAAGACCAATAAACAAACAGATAGATAATTAGTTAATTACTTGTAGATTAGATTAGTAGTGGGATGGTAGTACAAAGTGATGTGAACAGCGTGTCTTTTTGTTTTAACAAGCACTTGTTTTTCCTGTTAAAGTAGCGATATTTCAACAGAGATCTCTCGGAACAGATCTATAAATAAAGGTTTAAAGAGAGCTCTGGTTCTTTTGCAAAAGAACTAGAGGTTTTTGGTTCTTTTTTCAAAAAGAACATATATAAATATATAATATATTGATTGTATGCATATAATGAGTATGTTTAGAGGGTGATTGTAGGCTTGGACTCGCACCCTGGGCAGTTATGCAGTATCTCGTGTATGAAGACATCACAGTCTATGCAGAAGTCCTTGTTACAGTCTGGGCATCTGTAACGGGAGGAAGTTAGTATTTCACCTGTTTTCTTGTTCTGTAAGTTAGGGAATACTTTCTGACAACTGAAACAGTTTTCACTAGGGAAATTTTCATTCTCATCAACTTCTTTGTAAATCTTTATAGGTAATAAATGATGATATGATCTTGCTAAATGTGTTGATAAGATTAACATTAAATTACAACATGGGCATATCATTGGTAATGAACATATTTTACAATTACAATTTGGACAAAAATAACCACCATAAATTAATTTATTATGACAAGAACAAAATGTTGGATTATCTTCAAATATTCTAGTTGGGAAACCCATTTTAACTAATGTAAAATTTTTATTTATTTTATTAACTGGTAATGGTATAACTGATTGATCTAATAATTCTTTAAAATGTACTTCATTTAATATTACATGATATGAATTTTCATCATTATAATTTGTCTCTTTACAAATTTTTTTACAAATTTCAACTTGTGCTGATAATCCAATTACTGTTACTCTTATCTTCTCTTCTACTAATGATGATATAGTTTGATGTATATCACCTGGATCTGTTGATGATAACCCACCAAATATTATTAAAATCTCTCTTGTACAATGTGCAGGTACTGGTAATAATAATCCTCTTGCCATCTCTAATGCATTTTGTAATGATGGATTACCTTTAGACTCTTGTTTTCTCATAGATTTTAATATATCTATATGATCTTGGGGATTACCTGAGATTGGTGATACTAAATATGCTAAACCATTACGCATTATAATTATACCTAATTGTGATATAGGATTTTGATCAAAAAATTCATGTATAAAATCAATTGAATATTGTAATGACATTAAATATCTATTTGGTCTTAAATCTTTCTCTAACATTGATTCTGTATTATCTAATATTAATAATAATGTTCTTATAATACCACGTTGAAATGGTTTTATAAAATTTTTTTTTAAATTTCTTTTTTTTCTTGATTCAATAATTTTGGATATTAATAATGACATATCATTATCATTATCATCATCAATTGTCACTAAATCCCAACTTCTTTTAATTTCATCTTCCCATGCATAACCACCACTAGCACCTTGTAATGCATTATTACTTATAGTTGGTTTCTTTTTTTTACCATTTTTATTAGAATTTTTATTCTTATTATTATCTTTTCTATGACTTATTTTAACAATTTCTTCATCAGAATCAGCCATTTTAATATAACTAGTTATTCTTTCTTATTTGTTATGAGATTGAATTTGCTTATCAACTCTTCTATAAATATTTTGCAATGATCTAAATATTATTTTTTTTTTTTCACTTAAACCCTCGCATTATATAATTTAATATACTATATTTATGAAAAAACAACCGCATCATATAGAAAAAAACAACCAGAAGATAGATAAAGATTTATATATCTATTTATTGATTTTAGCTTTAATACTTTTGGAATATATTTGACAATTAAATGATACTCTGTTTTAACATCGAATACGTTTCCAGAAGTTTGATAATGAAGTCAGTTTTTTGTTGCCTTTAAAACAAAGTATTCTCTATCTAATAATTAGGTATTAACCAGAAAACTAAAATCATTTAATACATTTTCTAAAAGTATGTGTAAAAAAATCTTGTCAATATAATAATATAGTTGGCACCAGATTCTGGATATTACAAGAACAAAATATCACAACCAATGACAAATAATGAGTGTTAACTCCAATCTATTCCTTCTTACCTATTGCCTGAGATCCTGACAAGTTATCACATAGAATTGATTAAGAACCCCTCCAAAGAGGGTACAAGACCTATTTGATGTCTCATGAATTGAATTATATAGAATGTAGTAGTAAAGGTGTATTCTTAAGAGATTAGAGTTACCTTCAAAACTTTTTTTTTTAGAATTAACATGTCTACAGATCTAGAAAACTATTTTATTCAGACACTAAAACTACAAGTGCAATTACTGCATATGCTAGTAATTTGAGAGCAGAGATAAATACAAATACTGATAGTAATTGTAATGCACCAATGAATACAATTGTCCCGGTTCCTTATTTTAACCAAGATTGATTATCAGCCTCATGTTTTGAATGTAAAATGAGTTAACTAAATATGTAATCACAAAATCTGGTTATGTTTATTAATTAATCATTGCGAAGATAGTTTTGATGCTCTTTAAGATAGTTTTTCGGATTCAATGAAAATAATATTTAGGGGCAAAAAAGGATTTTTTGAAACAGTTATTATCCCAGTAATACCAAAAAGCTAATTACTGATAGGAAACTCAAAGATATGACAGACCAGATGTCTATTGATCAAACGAGATCAAAGTCTCTTGATAAAGACGAAATACATAGATTGGTGTTAGATTTCATTGATCTTGAAGATACTGGAGATGTTGAAGTATTAATCAACAAATATTTGAGCACTGTGGCTCTCGCATCAGAAATAACTGGAAAAGAATTTTGGGAGCTTGTATTTTTGAGTAAATTACCCATAAATATGCGTATGAGGTGGAGAAGTCTGAATTATCTTGATAAGGAAGCAAAATTGCGTATACTTATCCTTGAGGACAAGATAAAGATGGATCAAGATGCTAGAGCTAAAGAGATATCTAAGGTAAACCGATCTAAACGTAAGAAGAAGACTGGTCCTGTCAACAAGAGATTCAGAAAACAGAAAGTTGCTATGCACGGTTCTCGTAAATGTTTTAAATGTTGTGCACTTGGGCATACAGCTAGAAATTGTACGAAAAAGAAAGGTAAATAATGGGGTACAGTTCTGGGATCAATATTTATTCTTAATGAAGCAATGTTAATTACTTTAATTGTTGGACATATATGGTGTTAAATATTAAGATCTAACAGTCATTTTTATAGGTAATCATTTAATCTCATTAAATAGGTATGTTACACCAATGGAAAATAAAACTATCACATATGAAAATACAAATAAATATGTTTTAACATACTAGAAACTACTGCTACATTTCCAATTCGAGCTTCATGAATATATATTCTTTATGTTATATACAATAAATTCAGTAACTCATATAACTACTTTTTTTTACTTTGTAGTTTTCATATGTAATAACATTTTCTGACACTACCAAAGAAAGTTTTGTTTCATTTTAGAAAAATAAAAAGAGTAATAAACCATTGTACCTAATCACAAAGTATAGTTATATTCCACTTATTATTCTCAGAATAAATTATTATAACAATATTTTTAGAAGAAATGTCTTTAATTTGAGAGCACTTTAAATTTTTATCACATGATCGTTAGCAATGGTATTTTCTTAAACCATAATATGAAAATTTTCACCAACGGTGAGATGAGCTCAATAAAGAAGTGTTGTTGCGATCGCGAGAAGAATCTAGAGATGAACCAGAAGAGCAGTTAAAATAAGTAAAGGGTGTGTTAGATCTGGAGATATCCTGGTGTTGAGAGTAAGATTGCAGGGCAGAGTTTGAGAGGTCTACTAAGCGTGGAGTAGCAGTCTTTTGGCAGATACGACTCAAGCGCTTGTCAAAAAAGGCCCAATCTATTTCTTAAGTACGCTCACAGGAACGAAGAAATAGTTGGAAAAGAGTAACATGAGAAGGAGGAATCTTACTGTTAAGATGTTGCACATAGAATGCATTGAGATTTCCCAAAGGCGTTAAGTTAATGATTCAACACTTTGTTTGGTTAAATATGTCAAAATGTCACTTCATTGACATCCATAACTTCAGGAAAATTATGAAAGAGTATCCAAAAGGTAATAATATACAATCATCGGATTGGTTTACTATTCGTTGTTACCATCAAACAATTGCAGGTATGTGGTGCTATGTTTTTCCCAGATATTTGATACAGTATTTAAATTAAGCTGCTGTCAATTTCACAACTGCCCTCTTATTTAGCCACTCTGTTAAAACACATGATCCTATATATGGTGCTGATCTTTCTAATGTCAGAACTGATCCAGAGTATGAACGTAACTGTATCATTGCATATTGTACTGTACACTAGTTACTTCGTTCAAACATTGAAAAATGACATTAATCAAAAACAAAAATGCAAATTTTGTATTACAGCTAAAGCTCATCGAGTCAATATTAACAAAGTTTTTACTGATCGTGTTACTCGACCACTCGAAAAACTTTCCGCCGATCATCTAATGATTAACCACGAACACTACTTCACTATCATTGACCATTTTTCAAAATTTGCATAGGTTTTCCCTTTAAATTCTAAAACTGATACTCCTATAGTCTTCAATGCATTTGTCCAGAAGGTCATTGCTAATACCAAATATAAAATTTGTTACTTCCAAAAAGACCGTGCATCTCAACATGTCTGAATATCAACTGGGTTTAATGGTTCATCACTCATTTGAGTTTTTGTATTTGCTGATTTTTATTATATTTTTTATCATTTTTAATACAATTACTTACTTTTCTTATTTTTTGAAATTGATTATTTTTTTAGGTATTCTCCTGTAAGCCTAAGTTTATTTGAGTTTCCAAGGCATAATTGTTGATAGTGTAACAAAAATCGACAATGAACACAATCAATATTTTTTATTTCTTCCCAATGAGCTCGTAGTCTTACTTTCTTTACGATAGAAGAAAATAATGCGACTGATATTTTAAATATAGATTTTTAGGTGAAATAGAGAAAGTCATCATTGACAAAGGTTTCTCGATTATTACACTTGATTGTTCCATACGAAAATTAATTGACTGTATTATATTCAAAATTTCAATTGCATTATTTTCTTCTACCTCAAATCTATTAAAGTTTTCTCCTAATCTCTCCAAAATGACTTGTTTAACGACACTCAATTGTATCGGGTCACTACTTTCTGCATCTTTTATAACAGAAGTATCATCAAACTCATATTACACCAAATTTTTTTTGAAGTTTACTAATCCATTTCGGATATTTTTTAGCCTCTTTTAACATGAATTTCTTCTTTTCATCCATGTTATTCAGATAAAACTTTATTTCATTATCAACCTTTTATTCAACAGTTTTCACAACTGGTTCAACCTCTTCTTTTTGATAACTAGCCAATTCTATTGAACTATAGTCATCTATGTTGAACTATAATCTGAGTCTATCAAATGGCATGCGCGCTTAGGTCATCCTGGCACTGCTCCTTATAATCTTTTGGCTACACAATTATCTCTACCTTTTGGCATGCTCTAAGCCAAGACATAGACTCAGGGCTGTTTGAAGCTTCTTTGAAAGTAACTGGTGTTTGATGTGTTGTTGACAAAAACGCTTTGAAAATAGACGTCATTGCTAAGTGAGTGGATCTCTACCTCATTTGCATGCTCATCATTATATATTATGCCCTACATGTCTTATCTCCAAGGGTACAAAAAAGATTGGCTCACCATCTCGAAATGTATATACGATACCTTCGCAGCTTATTCAAGTCGATGTATGTGGTGGTTTCAGATGTCAAGATTTTACGTCTTCAAAATATTTTTTAACAATTAGGGATACTGCTACTTCTTATTTGTATGTCATTCATCTTAAGAAGAAATCTGATGCGACTTCAAAGTTAATCAATTGGATCGGCTATCAAGAAAAATATTTTCTAAATAGGGGTGACTACAAAGTTCAAGCTCCTCGTACTTACAATGGTGGTGAATTTAATAATACTATTCTACATGATTTTTTGAAATCACATTTTATTGAACATCAATTAACTGTTCCACATCATAGTTTTCAAAACGGAGGGGTTGAACGTGCCAGATGCTTATTAGTTGGTGGCCACATTCCACCCTCTTTGTGGACTGAAGCTGTTTCCTGTGCCGTGTATCTTTTAAATCGCACACCTATCCAAGGTAAGAAAGGTATGATTCCATTTCAGAAATTTTTTAAAATCCCTGATGGCAAATTTAATGTTTCTTACTTACGTGTTTTTGGGTGTGCTGCCTATACTACCGTTCCTGTTGTTCAAAGAGATGGTAAATTCTCTCCTTCTGCAATCGTCGGTATCATGACTGGTTATGATAGTGCCCATAAAGGCCATCGTATTTTTCATCCTCCCACTCAGAGTATTTATGTTTCTAGTGATGTGACCTTTGATGAATTTGTTTTTCCACTTGAAGTTACTACGGCTGCGTCCCTCTCTCATGACTTTGCTACTTCTACTCTAAGGGGGTACCCACGTATCCGGCTACTGGTCATGATCTAGTAGCTCCACAGATTTTGTCTTCCGGGCCAGCTGTTCCCATGGTATTCTCTCCTCAGTCACTTTCCTCTCCTGTTTCTGCTGAAAATCATTCAACTTCATATGTTCCGCCTGCTCCTACTACGATTGTTAATTCCTCATCATCTCTTCCTTCTTATTCATCTGATACACCTTCTCTCACCAACCCTTCTCCTATGGATACCTCCTATTCACCTATTCCTTCCTATGCTTCTAATGATGCTATCAATCAGTCTCTTCCTCCTTACGAGTCTCCGTCTGTTCCTGTTCCAGATTCCTCAAATCCTAACCTTCTTTCTTCTTTCCCAGAACAGCTTATACCTTTGGCTCCAGGCACTTCTTCTACGGCTGAAGCTTTACCTATTTCTACTAGTTTTCGTACTTCTCAGTCGAATTCCATATCTTCTGGTGCTCCTCAATCGTTGCCGGCGGCTAATTCCGATTTTTTTCCACCTTCTGTTTCCTTTCCTCCTCCTGACATATCCTTACCTTATAATGTATCTCCTTCAACTCTATATTTAGAGACATCTTCTTCTATTAACTATACTGATCTCTCTACCGCTCACTCTGGTCTTGTTGACACTGTTACTACCTTGCGCCAGGAAATTGACAGTATTTCGCAGACTATTCGCGATCAATCCCACCAGCAGTCTGCCTATACTGACACTATCCGTCAGCAATATGAGGATCATATTCATCAACTTCAGGAACAACTTCAATCTTCCTCTGATCAGAATAACTTTCTTAACACTTCGCTCTCTGCTCTGGAGAGGCGTGTCGGTGCTCTTAGTCACTTACCTAAACATCCCGTCTCGCCTACTGCTCCTGTGGCCTGTGATGATGTTGATGAATCCTTTTGGCGAGGTACTCATTTAGCAGATTCCAAGGGTACATCTTATCCCGTTGTTAATATGCCTACTCCTTATCGTCCTCTCTATTTATCCAAACGTCGTATGAAGAGTTTGGTTCGTCGTAACATTCCTAGTTCTTCGACTAATGGCCCTTTCGCTGTAGGGTGTAATACTCCTGTTCCAGTACCAGCTTCAATGGCCCAAAATTCTACCATTCAAGTTCAAATTCTCGAGGCACCTGGAGTATTCAAAACTCTTGAACCAGTTTCCGAAGAAGGCCAAATTGATACAATCCAGGCCTCACCCAGTTCCACTCACTTAGCAATGACGTCTATTTTCAAAGCGTTTTTGTCAACAACACATCAAACACCAGTTACTTTCAAAGAAGCTTCAAACAGCCCTGAGTCTATGTCTTGGCTTAGAGCATGCCAAAAGGTAGAGATAATTGTGTAGCCAAAAGATTATAAGGAGCAGTGCCAGGATGACCTAAGCGCGCATGCCATTTGATAGACTCAGATGGAGCAGCACGTGGATGAGACAGTAATTCATCAAATTTAGAAGAAGAAGGAGTGAGTGAAAGAGATTGGTCTGTCGAACCATGGAAACAAGAGATAGATTCAGAGTTAAAAGAAACAAAAGCAGAGGAATTTTGCACAAACGAACTAGATTCCTGAGTATCAGCAGAATCGGCACAAAGGGAAAAATCTCTGTACATATTTAAGATAAAAAGATTATTTACTAGATGAGCAGAACCCAGGTACGATGTATCTGGTCTGAAAATATCAATACGGTCATTTGAAACAACAAATTTACAACCAGATTTAGCAGAAGTTTGACGTATGGATAACAGATTTCCAGGTAGTTCAGGAACATAGAGAACATCATGTAAAGAAAAGTTACCGATATTGATGGTACCTTTACCTTTGGTGGAGACAACACCACCAGTACCATGAACAGACCCGAAATTACCTTCGACAAAAGCAGAAAATAAACTACGATCACCCGTCATGTGGTTAATACAGCCAGTATCTAAAATCCATTCAGATAAAGTCAGACCAGAAGTAGCAGCATTGAATACAGTGGCCTTGAAATTTTGGACAGTACGCAATTTGATGAGGACCTTTAGATATTTTACAAGGCCCATACATATTAGCTTTAGGTTTACGTTTACCAAATCTAGGGTTGGAGTGTTTGGATAAGAAAGACTGCTCGTCTTGGTTACGAAAGTGGGTTTCACGAGCTTTAACAACTTGAGCAAAGGTTAATGCAGTGATAGATTCACCTTTCTCTTTCAGCTTAGAGTGAGTAGCAGGACAAACAGCATCTAATAGATAAGCCTTAAGTCTGTCAAATTTTTCAGCCAGTAAGTCGTCAACGGCACGTAACAACTCTGTACGATACGTAGCATCAGCGGACTGTAACGTTTGTCTTACAACATCATCAGTTCTGTTTTCGTAAAAGATTATACGAGCACATTGAACCGCCCAGGCTTCTTTTTCTTCTTCTGGAATCTTTGAGCTGTGGACCATTTTTCTGGTGATTGGAAGATAATTATCAACCGTAATAACTGAGAAGTTTTCCTTCAAGAATTGTAATAATTTAGAACCTTCTAGTTTAAAAGCACCGGTGCCTATTACCAAAGAATCGACCTTTTTTCTAATTGGTCCATCAGTACTTGAAACAATGAACTTGAAAAGAGAATTCTCGAATGCGCTCTCTAATAACATATAGGCATTAGCCTCCAAATTTGGAGCATTAGTTACTCCATTCATACCACTCAACACGAATTGACCCAAAAAGGTGAAATTCCAGTGACATGAGCAATCAAAGATTTATACCAATCTGCAAATTAGGAAGCATCGTTAAACTTCCCGTATGGAGTTTTTAAAGCGGTTGCAACAGGTTATGCCACTTCGACTCTATATGTTTCATTTTGTAGTGAGATACTGGATGGGATGCCATTTCAATGGCTGGCATATTATCGACATACAGATCACAGCTTGACAACGAAATACCAATGAATTTAAACAAATTCTGAATCCAGGTCGCTTCTAGGACAGCATTACTAGCGCCAATATATTCAGCTTCAGTGGATGATAAACAAATTGATCTAATCTTCTTGGATGACCATGTTACCGGACCGTTGGATAAGAAAGAGATATATCCAGATGTGGAGAACGGCATATCAAATTTTGCGACATGAGAAGCATCACTGTATATTTCGAGTCTTGTCTCTGAGTTATATGAATAACAGATGTTTCGACTTTTGGTGTGAAATAAATAGTTTAGGATTCGTTTCGCAGCATCTAGATGTACTTTCCGAGGATCACGTAAAAACCTAGATAAGAAAGAAACTGCATAAGCAACATCTGGACGACCAGCATTTGAAATGAATAAAAGTTGTCTAATAATTCTTTGGTATTCAGTTATTGATTCAATAACCGCGCTTTCGGTATCCAAATAATCAGTGTTGAACTATATTCTGTGTATATATACAGTTATAATAACGTAGTTCCTAATTAGGAAGTATGTTATGATAACTAGTACTGTATAATAAAAGTAAAAACGTATATAAGCAGAACATATTACTCACAAGAATAAAATGTTCTCTACCTCTTTCTATAGAGTCTTATATAAAAGAGGACAACGCTTTTATTAATTAAATCCCTAATGTCAACAAATTATCTATTTGTCCAGACATTAGACAATTCGACTTATACCACTGTATTGCAACAATCTATTCTTTCAAGATTGACGTGAACTGTTATATTACCTAGTAAAGAGGGTACGATCCTGTTTGTATTATATATAGCTGGTTACCTACTATGTTTTGAGGATAGTATTGGCTTCAATTCTATATAAATGAATATTATAGATTCTATTATTTTTCATCCCTTGTTGGTGAGAAAAATAATAATAAGATAATATCAGTTAACCTTATTCTCTAAAGGGCTTAAGCTCCAACAATTATCTTTGATTTGAAGGTAAAAGAGAGTACTTTAAATTTTTTTATCACATGATCGTTAGCAAAGATATCCTGAACCATAATGTAAAAATTTATTGTGGCATAACCGCCGAGGTAGCAGGGCCAAGCTACAAGGGCTGTCAGAGACATCACAAATAGTACCACCTCGAGGTCGAGCAAGACTGTACATCGGTAAGTCAGAACGAGAACAAGCTCCCAGCCATTGATCAAGTAACAGCAGGCTCCCAACTAAAGGTTGAGCAACAGAGAACTCACGAGTAAGCTAGAGCACGGTAAATATGAACGTTCAAAGAGAAAGCACCGGGGCTCTGAGCACCGAACTAAAGATAACGAAATGACAACTCATCAATTAGCTATGAGTAATACATCTGACGCACTCACTGTTAGCTAGGTGAATTGGTCACGAAGTAATTAGGTCACATATCATTAGTAGGTTAACCAATTAGGAAAGGCCCAAAGATAAGAAGGCGCCTAGGTTATGAGTTAGTGGACAGATGTCCTCCGAACTGTATCGAAGTTGAGCTCTAGACACGTATAAATAGGGCAGGTATTGACGATGAATATTTAGATTAATTATTAATGGGAATTAGAAAATAAGGAAGGAAAATAAGTAAGATAAATAGTTTAACATATTTACACTAATCTTAAAAACGTCACTTAATATATTTAATATATTAAGACACGAATCAAGAAGATCATCTCTAAAGACCTCACATTACCACATTTTGTTATAGATATTTTGCCATCATCGATACAAGATTAATAATGTTCAAGTATTTTTGAGGTTAATTCGTTGACCAAAAAATACAAGTATATAAATGCTTGGAATCTCTTACTAGATTCCAATATTAGTTCTCATATTTAGTTTCATTTTATAAGTTTATAATCTAAGAAAAACAAGTTATTATTTTAGTAGAACAACTACTCAAGCTTTGGTTAAAAGTTGAATAACTCTCCCGTTTTAGAAGGTTTAGTGAAAACCCAGTCTACAGTTTTATTAGTAGTATTGTCCGTAACGATTACAACACATTTATGTAATTGGCAACTTGGCCGAGTGGTTAAGGCGATAGATTAGAAATCTCTTGGGCTCTGCCCGCACAGGTTCGAATCCTGTAGTTGTCGTTATTTTTGCAAGTGGGTTTTGTATGTGGTGTACGGGTTTATAAAAAATTTGTAATAATAAAAAGATGTATTGGTATTATTAAATATTATAATGACCATAATTTTTTAATAGATTCAGTTAACTAATAAAAATGTGAAAGTACACAATCATTCTCCAGAATAAATGTTACTTTTTATATTGTGAAAGTGGTATTTATAGACACTTCATATATTTAAATGTCATTAAAAAAAAAAAAAAGAGAGAGAGAAATATGTACATTATTTTGTAGTATTTGAGTTTTACAAAATCAATTTTTATTAGAATAGTTTCTCTTTTATTTTTTTAAAAATTATATATTTATGTAGAGAATATAATTTATTCTTAATTTAAAACTTCTTATTTTTTTTAAATTATTTAATTAAAAAACAAAAATATATATAATATAAATATCGTTTGTCTATTTTAAATTAACTACTTTTTACCACTTATCAGTTAACCTCTCTATATCAAAAATATATTATTCCCTATAATTTATACTTGTATATTTGTTATTGATATTAAAACATTTTATACCACTATTAATACATTATATTATAATATATTTATTTAAATTTTTTTCACCACAATAAAAATTAAAATAAAATATATATATAAAAGAAAATGTTTTTTTTTTGTTAAAGTTAGAGTATATTGTATGTTGAAAAAATCTTTGATGTAGTTAAGTTCGCCAACCTGGAAAACTCGGTAGTAATACATTATTTAAATGTTTGAGATCATATTGTTATAAAAAAGACAAACCTATTTGTTTGTTGTTTTTGTATTATATTATAATAATAGAACAAGATATTATTCTAATTGAATAGAAATATGCACATATTTATATAAAATTAAATACAATTGATATTACAATCATGATCATAATAGTCATTACTTCCCCACCTACTCCACCTCCATTTACCCTACAAGAGGTCATTAATATAGCATTCCCCAACACTAAATTATCTTCTTTGTTTAAAACAAATTCTTTATCATAGGAATGATCTGCTAATAGAACAAGCATAATTATGTAATACATTCTTACTGCCTTATTTTGTGTGTGTTGTTCCCCTAACAACAGTTGCTAGGGGATTGAGGGTTAAAAGAACTATAGCAACATTAAAGAAAAAAAGTATGATCGTTACCCGTCTTTTGCACCTCTCACCCACAAAGTGTATACTTTCTTTTAATGATAAGTATACTGACTGATCTTTTTTTAAAAACAGTATTGTATTAGCAATATTACAGTATCAAGATATAATAGTAATAGTAATATGCGGGTATAGATATATAATTAGTGTTATACCCCTCATTTATTTAAAAGAATAAAAACGAGATGCCTCCCCCTTTATTGTATTGTAGTATAATGCCATCGGTTATTATATATTTATAAGCAACTAGTTTATCTAAGTTTATTGTAGTTTATTTTCTACCCCGGAATTTATTTAATTATTAATATATAATTTATCAAGCTATTACGACTAAAAAAACTACAATAATAATTAATCGGATATTAATAATCAAAAATAACACTTCAATATTAGTATGTAATTGATTGATTATTATTATTATTTTTAAATTGTAATTCAATGTTTTTTATATTAAATAAGTATATAATTCCGAGATGTTTAACATTATGGATTAACCCCCTTAACAATATGTGGGGTTTGAGATATGCAAATATAATAATAATATAATATAATAATCTCTCATTATTAATAATATACTCTTGGCATACTAAATATGGTATACTTTCACCAAATCTTTATGATAAATAAATTTCATTAAATATTTAATACAGATTGCTTAGAAATTATAGTAGAAACCCCCGATCTGGTTTCTTATTTGAGGAATAATATTCCTGCAATGACAGTAATAATATATATATATATTTCAAAATTAAAATATATAAATACAACAAGTTTAGTTACTCATATTCAAATAATTTATATTATATTGTCTTTTCTTATAGTAATCATATCAATCAAACAAGTATTACACACATATATTATTATTGAGATGCCTTTTATTAAAAATTTTAACCCAGTTCCATTAGGAAATACAGATTTATTTAAACCAATTAAAGTTGGTAATATTAATTTATTACATAGAGCGGTATTCCCACCATTAACAAGAATGAGAGCAATATATCCTGGTCATATTCCACATAAAAGTTGGACAGTTGAATATTATGATCAAAGATCAAAAAGACCAGGTACATTAATTATAACAGAAGGTGCATTTATATCAGAACAAGCAGGTGGTTATGATAATGCACCTGGTATTTATTCAAATGAACAATTAATTGAATGGAAAAAAATATTTAATTGTATTCATAAAAATAAATCTTTTGTATTTGTTCAATTATGGGCATTAGGTAGATCAGCTGATGCGACTTCAATGAAAAGAGATAATTTAAGATATGATGGACCAAGTAATATTTTATCAAATGATAAATATGGTGGAATATCAAAAATGAATAATATACCATTACATTCATTAACTATATTAGAGATAAAACAATATATTCAAGATTTTATAAAATCAAGTAAATTAGCAATTAATGCAGGTGCAGATGGTATTGAAATTCATTCAGATAATGGTTTTTTATTGAATCAATTTTTAGATCCAAATTCAAATAATAGATTAGATGAATATGGTGGTTCAATTGAAAATAGATCAAGATTTATTTTAGAAGTTGTTGATTCTTTAATTAATGAAATTGGTTCAGATAAAATTGGTATTCGATTTTCACCATTTGGTAAATTTGGTGATATGTCTGGTGGTGATAATCCAATAATTTTATCACAATATGCATATATTATTGGTGAATTAGAGAAAAGAGCACAAAAAGATGGTAATAGATTAGCATATATTCATTTAGTAGAACCAAGAGTCACAAATCCATTTGTAACAGAAGGTAAAGAGGAATACCTTGATGGTACAAATGATTTTGTATATTCAATTTGGAAAGGTAATATCATCAGAGCCGGTAATTTAGCATTACATCCTGAAATATGCAAAAGAATTCTAGATAATGATAAACAAAAGAGGACTCTATTAGCATTTGGTAGATTATGGATTTCTAATCCGGATTTTGTTGACAGAATTGAAAAAGGTGAACCATTAGACCAATACGATAGAAGCACTTTCTACAAGATGAGTCTAGAAGGGTATACTGATTATCCTACATACGAAGAAGCTATTAAGCTAAAATGGGGTAAACAATAGCCATCTCTAAGTACTATCTCTATTATGTATATATTATTATTATTATTATTATGATTATTTTAAATATTATTTGTGTCAGGTGACAGATTACCCGCTCCGTCTTCGAGAACGAGCAGAAAAATTTATCTAAAAAATAATTTCAAAATTGACTCAGCGAAATAAATAATGATTGACAAAATATTTATTCAGTAAACAAGTGAGTTCCTTAAGAATAGACTAATTTATAAGTTAGTTAGTTGTTATTCAATATTCAGATCGTTACTGAGATCTTACAAATATTATAAGAAAAATATACCTTTTGTTGTTTTTAAGGGATTATTAACTTTAGCAAAATCACCTCGTGCTGATTAACCCCCCTCTGATCCTCATTAAAAAGAGAGATATAAAATATCATATTTTTTTGGCTTTAAGATAATCTGATATCTGATTCTTCTACTAGATAAGAGTATGCTGATTGAAAAAATACTTGAAGTAATATAACAAAGTCAATAAATTGAAAAAAAAAACTAAAAAAAAAAACATTATAATATTACGATAATATTATTAGTTTTGTTTTATTTTACATTAAGGTGATCTATATTTTTTACATTCTTTATCATATCTTATTATTTGCATTTTTAAAAAAAACAGTTAACTTCATATTTTCAATTTCTTCATCCCCTTTTTTTAAAAACATTTTATCTAAACCTACTCTCTTTTTCTCTCTTTCTATTTCTCTTTTTTAATTCATATTGAGTGTATTCAGTGATAATTTAAATGGGTTTAGCATCATTATTCTGTTGTTTCAGTTCTAATTCAAATAATCAGACAAATACTAATAACCAAATTTCTAATTATAATAATAATAATAGAAGAAATTATTCTAAAACAGAAAAATATTCAATACCTTTAAAAAATTCTTCTTCAACTTTAACTACTGAAGAAAAAATTAATAAAAATTCAGATTTATTAGAAAAAACAATTTCATTTAATCAAAAATTATTAATACCAGATAGTACTAATACAACAGCAAATATACACTCTTTTACTGAAATTAATTATAATAATAATAAAATGTTAACAAAATCAAATAATAATCATAATATAATATATCAATCAAAGGAACAATTAAATTCTTCTTCCTCTTCTTCTACTTCTTCTTCATCTACTGCAAATGCTATAACAAAAAATAGTAATAATAATACTCCAAATCCAAATGATATTAACCATAACAATACAAATCAAAATACAAAAAATGGTAGTAATAATAATAAAGATTTATATTATGAAAATTCTGATGAATATATGAATAATAATAATAATAATAATAATAATAGTAACAATAGTGATAATTATATTTGTGATTCAGATGATTATAACCAACAATTTATTGATTTAACTTTATTACAACCTGATCAATATCATGCTGATGGTTTTACTACTTTATTACCACCAAAATCAAATAATTTTAAACATAAAAAATGTTTAATTTTAGATTTAGATGAAACATTAGTTCATTCTTCATTTAAATATTTAAATTCAGCTGATTTCATTATTCCTGTAGATATTGATGATCAAGTTCATAACGTTTACGTTATTAAAAGACCCGGTGTTGATAAATTTTTAGAAATTGTTAGTAAATTATTTGAAGTTGTAGTATTTACTGCAAGTGTATCTAGATATGGTGATCCATTATTAAATGTTTTAGATAAAAATAATTTTATTCATCATAGATTATTTAGAGAAGCTTGTTATGATTATGAAGGTAACTATATTAAAAATTTATCACAAATTGGTAGACCTTTATCAGATTTAATCATTTTAGATAATTCACCTGCTTCATATATTTTTCATCCACAACATGCTATACCTATATCATCTTGGTTCTCTGATACCCATGATAATGAATTATTAGATATTTTACCATTATTACAAGATTTAGCACAAGAAGATATTCCTGATATACGAAATATTTTAAACGTAACAATATAGACACAAAAAAAAACATCATCAAACTCATCAATATTAATATATTATTTTACCCCCCCTCCTAATACATATAATAGCTTTTTTTTAATAATAATTTTATTCCAATTATTTATCAAAACATATCATACAACATTTTTTTCTTGAAAAAAAAAAAAAAAAAGATTGTATTACTTACATATATTCATGCTAATCCCTCCTTTATTTTCTTATATTTATTTTTTCTTTACAATTAGTTTGTGTTTTTTTATTTTTTTTTTTTCAACACCAAATAATCTTTCCTAACAATTAAAAAGATTCATTTGGTTAAATTTGTAATCATCTATTATTATTTATTTTTTTCACTTGTTTAAAAAAGCTGGAACTTTTTTAATTAATCGATATACTTTTATCTAACCAAATTATATAGTTTCATTATATATGGTATAAAAGTTTGTTTGTTTTTTCATTAGTTGCTTTCTTATGAAAAAAAATTTCTAATGATTATTTAATGTACATATTTTATCTAGTATTATTATTATTTGTTTTGAATATTTAAAAGTTATTCTAACTGAATTAATTAATTAATTATTATCTTCTTCTTGTTCACCATTATTCTTTTTATTCTTCTTTTCATAATTAAATACTGTTCCTTTAATTTGCTTTTGTCTTTCACTTTTGAATCCCATATCTTTTCTCGTACGTCTTTCATTTGCTTCTCTTCTTTTAATTGAACTAATTTCAATATTTTTAATCTCTTGAGCCTTCTTAACAACAATTGGAACATGTCTATGTCTACTAATTCTTCTAATTTCTGGCATATGCTTAAATCTTTCCTTTAATTTATCATCATAATCTAATTTATTCTTTTCACGAGTAGTTTTAACATTAGATCTTTCCCATGCTTTACTTCTCCAAACTCTTACATTACCATCATCTGAACCACTAATAATATATCTACTATCCATTGAATATTTAACTTGAAATACATGTTGCATTCTCTTTGTATGATAAATTTCTCTTGAATGGCCATGTTTAACATTATAAATTCTAATTGTTTTATCATATGAACCAGTTACAATTTCATCACCAGTTGGTGAAAAGTCAACATCTAATACTGCACTAACATGATCTTTAAATACATTTAATGCTCTCGACATATTTCTCATATCATAATAATAAGCATTTTGATCTTCATTAGCAATTACAAAATTGAAAGCTTCCATTGGATTCCAACAAATAGCATTAGTTCTCATATTTTGTACAATCTTTTGAGTTGGTGAATTAGTTCTTAAATCATATAATACGATTGAATTATCACTACCTGTACTAGCTAAAATATCAGTTTCATTTTGATTAAATTTAACATGGTTAACATTATCAGCACCCCATGATAGATTTGATAATGATTTAGTACGACTTGCATCCCATAATTCAATTCTTGGACCACCTGTTACAAATAATGATTTATTTCTATGGTGATCTAAACCTTGGAAAGCATGTTCACCATAAAATGTTTTAACTAAACCATCTTTACTAATAGTATCATCATTTTCAGATTTATTTGAAAAATCATCACTTTCAACAGACCATAATTTAATAGTCTTATCATCACCACAAGAGATCATAAATTGTTTATTCTTATCAGAAATATTTTCAGGGGTACAACAAAGACCTGTAATTAAACCATAATGAGCTTTAAATGAACAATATTCTTCTCTGGTTGACATATTCCAATATTTGACTATACCATCAGCGGATGCAGTAGCTAATTTATTTAAATTTGAATAATTTTTGGCGATATTGTAAACACCATCACGATGACCATAACCTAATTGACCAATGAAAGGTTTAGCGAACATTCTTTCCAATTTAGTAGCATTAAGAGCTTTAGAATATTCACGTGCCCTTTCGAAAGGATGTAATTCAGGGTTTAGATTTCTTGGAAGTTGTGATTCTTGAGTATTTTTTACAGGAACATAATCGTCTGAACTTCTTTTGATTGTCTTGATTTTCATGATTTTTTCACTTCTTCTTCTTTCTTGTCCTTTTTGTAGAATATATTATACTAACAAATGCAATGTAAAAGCAATATCAAGTATCCTACTACTTAAACTTATGCAAAAGTGTTTCCACTAGATGTCCTTCTGTGATTATTGCTATTATTTTCACTATTAAAAAAAAGGCGATGAGCATTGAAATTTTTCGTTAATAAAAAAAAGCAATTTGTTCACGTGATCAAAATGTATAAACTCTGTTCAACATATTCTTCTCTTCAGCTGGTGTCATCTTGTCGAAACCCAAGTTCACTAAAGAGTCCACCATATGGCTTTCAAAGTTTGGGGAACCACATATTAGAACTTGTTGTTGGTATTTCTCGGTACCGCCTAACCATGAAATTAGAGTGCTATTTAGGACGGACTCGTCGATGTTATTGACGAATTCCACTTCCAATTGGCCCTTCTTGTTGTTACTAATCAGACTGTTATAGTAATCTGTTAATAGGAATGAATTATCTGGACTCAAGTAGATGATTTTGATAAGCGTGTCGTCATTTGGATCATCCAAAATCTCATGTACAATAGGCATCGGAGCAGAAGCACCGCATGCATTAACAATAACACCTACTTTCTTCTTCAAGTTTCTCTTGTATTTGTAATTACCAAATGGACCATCCACAAATACTGTATCGTTTACTTTATATACTTGGTTTAAAGCAGTTGATAAACCACCTCTATGAACATCTTCAATTAATAATTTAAAATCTGTTGAATTATCCTCTAATTCAAACACTGCATATGGTCTAGTAAGATTCGTACTATTAGGATCTTCAGGATTCAATGGTAACGTTAAAGTAACGTATTGGCCAGGAGATATCCCTAGAATATCTTGACTATTTTTTTTGCTATTAGGATCATTGACACTGAATGTGTAAATAGAAGTGTCATTTGATAATGCTTCTTTATCGACTAAAGTAAAAGGAATAAAGGAACCTTCATGGCCATTCAAAATCTTGTGTTTATTGTGAAAAGGAACATTATCAGGTAGTAATCCCCATTCTGGGAATAATAAAAGTAGAGTAGCTACTAAAAAAATAACAGCATATGATGACTGCCATATGTAATACAAATAATTCATTATTATATCAAATATTAGTTTTCTTTTGTTGATTTGTTTGATATAATATTCTGAATGATCTGTAAGTATATATATATATATATATCAGTTCCTCCTTATGGATCTTTCAATTTAAAAAAGAATCCTCGAAACCAGTTTTTCGCTATTGAATAAAAGAGGGATAACCAGTAATAACAGATCTACCCCAAATCCACTGTATATTCTGACGGCAAAGAAGAAGATCAAAGTCCAGTTAATTCTTAAGAGTCGTTTGACAATTTCACCACTTATTCCATTTTTTGTTTTTTTATTTAAGGTCTAACAGATGAAGTTAAGTGAAACATAGACAATGCTAATATTTCTGAGAGATCCAGAAAAATGTAGAAACACATTTGGCAAAACTATTCTCTAAAAGAAAGATGTATTCAGCAATTTCAATGTCTTTTTCAGTAAGTTCCTTTTCTATGGGAATTTTCTCAAAATAAAAAATATCTAATCAATGATGGCGGTGATGAATAGGTCAAGAAAAATTCAACGATAAGTTTGTTAAATATTTGAACATTTAATGATATATTGCTTGCTAGAATAATTTTTTTGGGTTCTAATGTGCTATCTTGTAAGGCTCAATAATTATTTTGTAAATCGGCATTCCTTCAGCTCCATTGTCTGATTGTAATCACAAAATTTTCAATTGGCAAACTTCTTTCAATATATCAACCCTAAAAATGATATTTTATAATCTATTTACTTTGTTGAAACTCACACTTCATCTTCTTTTCTTCAAAAGAGGTCAAATATTTTCAAGGGTAAAGATTTACGCTAATAATTTTTTTAAAACAAAATTGATTCAAAGTTAGAGATCTCTCTTTAATTTGAACCACGAGATATATTTTATCTTTTGAAAATGGGTTTAAAGTTTTAATATTTAGATTGCTCTTCTTATTTCTTTTTGAAAAGAAAGTAGAACTTATCAAATTGAAACGTGCCAATAATAAGAAAAATATTAAGGGTAGTACTTTTGATAAAACTGAAAACAGAGTACCATATCCTAAATGTTTATTATTGAAGTGGAACAACCACTTAAGATATATGTTGGTTCGATAAATTAATCTAACTACCTATAATAAAAAAATATATAGTAGTGAGTAGTCTAAAATAGTTTCAACCAAATATTACCAAGAAAAACAAGAACTATTTAGATAAAAATAAAAATAAAAGAGAATTACAATAAAATAAAATAATAATTTTGATGATAGTATGTATAGAAATAAAATATAGGCCACGCAAAGCAAAGAGGGGGGAAAAAATACAAAATTTAATTGGTTGTTTTAACCTCTGAAAAGAGAGGGAAACGTAGAGAACAGATTTCTAACTTGAAAAAACAAAGCTAGATAATTTTTAGATATATGAAAAAATGAAACCAGGTATTGATTAATATAAAAACTTTTGGTGTGGAAGTATATTTTTCAATTTATTTGCTGGAGCCTGGGTAGGGCTAGGGCATTGGGTAGGGACAAATAAAATAAAACAAAATGAAATGAAATGAAATGAAAAAGAATCATAATACTAACCACTATAAGTTTTGGACGGTTATACTAATCAACCTTCTAGAGTATATATTTTCTAATTGGGTGGGTTGGGT
>JAKTVU010000041.1:0-99946 GCA_030581855.1 Yueomyces sinensis
ACGAATTAACCTCAAAAGATGTGAAACGTATAACCTCAAAACATATGAAACAAGTAAACCTCAAAAACACTTGAACATTATTAATCTTGTATCGATGATGGCAAAATATCTATAACAAACTTTCAAATTTTTGTGATTTCCATTACTTTTCTATCAAATCATGTGAAAATTATTTTTTTTTGTCATTTTAATTGTCATTTTAAATAAATATTTTACCAATTTATTAAACTTTTATTCTATTACTATATGTTGCAATACAGTGGTATAAGTCGAATTGTCTAATGTTTGGACAAATAGATAATTCGTTGAAATGACTGATTTAATCAATAAAAGCGTTGTCCTCTTTTATATAACACTATATAGAAAGAGGGAGAGAACATTTTTATTCTTGTGAATAATATGTTCTGCTTATATACGTTTTACTTTTTATTATACAGTATTAATTATCATAACATACTTCCTAATTAAGAACCACGTTATTATAACTGTATATATACACAGAATATAGTTCAACATTATATAAATGCTTTATTTGTTGAGATTAGGTCCTCTAATAGAGATTCTCATACTTCCAGAAATAGTATAGCTTACTGATGCAAGACATCATTTACTATATGGTCACAGTGAAATGATGTATTATGGCATTACTGTCATATGGTAATTCATAGAGCTCACATATAGTGACACTGTCATGCCATATACAGCTACCCGGACACTAGCGCAAGTATATAAGCGCGTATGTGTGAATATAATAGTTATATATTATGTAACACTTTATAGTTTATATAAGTGAACGATACAATTAAGATCTACGCCCATAATAAGTTTAGGACATGTAGTAAAGGCCTACGACTATTATTTAGCTGTTACTATTTACTCGAGAAGAAGTTTTAACATTATTGTAATTTACTATTGTTTAAAAAATAATTTCATGAGTTCAGATTTTGTTGAAGAAATTAACTTTTTCAAATTTGTAGTCCAAAATGATAAAAGCCTTCATTGCTTCGAATAAGGTGCTGGATTCAGTAATTATATTTGTTTTTATTGATATTTTTATTTTAAATAAACTTGTTTAATGATAATTGAAGAGTTGGTTACTATATGCAATATTTTAGGCTAGTAGGGATAGGTTTTTAAAATTAGTTTTGAAGCCTTGAAAAGTACCAGCGAGACAAAAAACTAGCAAAAGGAGTTCGTATCTTAAATTTTATTTTATTTTTTACAATATTCAATTCATAAGTATGTGTAGTACCACTTGATTGAGAATTTCAATTCTATTATATGAGTCATAAGGAGTTGTTATTTGTTATTACGTTCTAGACAAAGTTTTTATCGATATAAAAATGATAAGGTTAAACTATAACAATTAGCTTATAAGATTGTTTCTTTTTTTTGTAATTTAAATTAAATAACTTTAATTTTTTGGACCTATTATATAACCTGATGTAAAAGTAGGGAGAATTAACAAAAAGCTTACTTTATAGATCAAGAAAGTTTTTTTTTTCGTTGAAAAATGGACCCTATAAAACTTAAAATATAACCATATTTTTTTCTAAGTTAGGTCTACTATTTTTCTTAGAAATCTCTGTTGAATAGTGTTATATCACTATGATTGTCATATTTCCTGAATAGGATCTAATATGAAAATATATGCACTATTAGTCCTATTGCAACTATACTACACTACTACCACTTGAGGACCTGGAATACGTAGGTGACACCATGGCTTTCCGTCGTCATTATTGGCACTATATAAGGCGCTCTACGCGTGGGAATATGAATACATTCCACACTATATTAAATAGCTTTATATAATTGAACAATTACAATACCATTTACACCCTCACATACATTGAGGTTAGCAGTAATCAGCATAAGCTTATTACACTCTTAATATAGCCGTTGTATAACTTAACAATCTCTTAGTAAACATAAAAAATTTCAAGACTTTAACATTATACTGAACATTTTGTTTATTAATTTTTTTACCATTTCCCTATTGTCAATACTGTCCTTTAAAAGAAAAAATTCCAAACAAAAATTAAATTTTTTTTGAAATTCATAATACAGATTATATATATCTTTCAAAAGTAATTATATATTGGACAGCTACTAGAACCTCATTTTTCAATTTTTCTTTGACAATATGCTACTTTATTGTGATAATTCTATACAATATCTTCTTTCCAGACATACCTTATATCATTGCTCTCTGATTCTTCAGTTTGTACTTGTTTCAAAGTATAACCTTGAACAATAACAATTGCTTCATATTGGAAAACACTATTCTTTGATGTTGATATTGCAATCGTCTTTCATATTGTTATATTTACCGTCATCTGCTATTTTTCATGATTATAGTGAGAATAATAAGTTTCTTTAAATTAGATGCTCATCTTGAAAAATTCAATATTTGAAAATTATAGAAAGAAATACAAAACATTTAGAACTAACCATATTGTTTTATCCAGAAAAGAGGAAGTTTGATTGATTTGGAACCTTATACTCCACGCACAACCTTAGTATAATGCCAAACAATGATCAATTAGAGGACCTGAGGGCTAAAATTATAGCGTCTATGAATTCTTCTTCTACTACAGGAAGTGATAACCCTTCCTCGAACAAGAGTGTATCTCAGGGATCCGCTGATAATAACGATTATAAACGTGCTAGAAGAGATGGAGGAGCCAATAGATACCAACATGAGAGTAAAAGACCGCAACGAGTAGATCTGCGAAAGGATTCAACACACCAGGGATATAATAATAACAATACTAGTCAAGGAAGAAGGGCTTATAAAGATAATAGAAGGACTCAACGAACATATCAACAGTATAATGAAAATGAACATAATCGCAACACTAGCATGGGCAAGTCTAGATTTCAAAATGATAATAAACCAAAACCCACATCCGTTCAGCGATTAAGACCTTCTTTTTGGGATAAACCATATCCAGGGTTTGAAGATATACCAGCAGAAAGAGTTAAATTAGCTGGGTTATTTCCTAGGCCAGGTGAATCTCATACTCTTAATAAAGAATTATTAGAAAGTTTTAAAAATTCAGATGGTAAAGAATTAATTCATAATAACAGAAGAACAAAAATCTTATTTGAAGAGGTTAATTTTCAATTTTGCCAAAATTCAAAGATAAATAATTCGGTTATTATTTCAAATATTGACAAAACAATTGATATCATTAATTTTAAAAAATTTATTACAAATATTGTTAAGAATTGGTGTTCAAATCCGAAATTCTCAGATTATCAAACTGCTAATAATGATATTAGTAACCATATGATTGTAACATTTTCATCTCCTATTGCATCAACAGTAATAATAGCGTTAAAAGATCTCATAATAAGTGAATTTTCAAACATTATAATAAGTCGGCCACAAGGTTATATCGAGCAACTTGATAATTTAAACGACTTCTGCTTACCAAAGACTATAGCAATCCATAATATAATATTATCATCACCTTCTAATGATTTAAAAAAAGATATTGAGAAATTTTTGATTGAAAATAATATTTCATTTACTACATTTACACCTCTAATGGGCAATGATGATTTTTTCAGTGGAACAATTTTATTGGTATTAAAATCAATGGATACATTAAAGGACTATGACTTATTGGATAAAATTAAGTATTCTGAACCTAATAAATCAGAATTAAAACAAAAACTATCAGACTTTACATTCCAAAATTTACCTAATCTATTAACAATGGATCAAAAAGAAAAAGAGAACAACAATAATGTCTCAAAAATTTTATGCTTGTTGAATTGTGTCGATCCGCTAGATTTAAAATCAGATGAATTAGTTGATGAAATTCGAAGTACACTATTTGAATCGTTTCAAGATGATGGATTACAAAGTATTAAAATTATTACCCCACAAGATGAAAATTATAGACTAAATTATGATCATATTAGTGAAAATGTAGGTAATATATATTTAAAATTTGGCACAACTGAGGAAGCAAGTAAAATTGGTAATATGATTTCAGGTAAGAAATTTAATGATAGAACCATTTTATGTTGCTTTGTCAATGAATCAGACTTTGAAATCGGTATGTTTTGATTATATATATATTATATATTGTGTTCTATAACTTTAATGCCAGTGTATGAATATTATTATTTATTTTATTTTATTTGAGAATAAATACGTTTTTTCATTTATTCTTTCATTCTTTTTGTATAATGATTAAAAGATATCAGGCTTTACGATATGGTCAACTAATTGAGAATATAGCTTATCATCTAACGATGGCAGCATGCTGACAGTATCCTTTATCAATGTATTACAATCAAACAAAGTATAATTTTGTAAGAAATTAATAGGGAGACTGATTTTCATAATATCTTTTCGATGTCGTTTCATTATTGAAATAATAATTAGAATATTAAGATGAAATCCGTATGCAAACATGAAGTCCCAAAGTATATGAACTTCCTCTATTGGTTTCAAACATGTAAATAATGAGAATATACAAGTAGATGCATAAATCTCAGGTGTTAATAATCTTTCATGAAAATATTTCAATAATTCTGGATCTAGAATACTTAGGCATTGATCTAATAACTTGGCACCATTTCGTACCCCAATAGAATTCGATATAATATACATTGGAACAATATTGTTACATAGATTTTTGAAAAAACTTAATGCCATTGGTTCTGCAGGGAAAATATTAAGTATAGGCTCTAGAAAGATATACATGCCTTGTTGATATTCAATAGTAGTATCCTTAAAATAGCAATTCAAGATCCTTATAAATGATTCATAACTACTATTATCTTTTCTCTTTCTAATATCATTAGAGACATCTGACTTTATTATATGATAAGATGAAGCATCATCAATTTGTTCATCACTACATTTATCAAGTAAATTGGCGTATTCTTTCGTAGCATTTGTGAAATTAGTCTGAGTCAAAATGGACCAGACCCTGCTTCTAAGATATTTAGATTCTTTTGGGAGACCATCAGTAAGGATCAAAAATCTCAATTGAGGTAACAATTGTTTTATGACTGGATAGTTTTGTCGTAGAAGGAGTGTTATTGGATGGTCATCCAAGGACATTTGTTTTTGTTATCCTTGACAAAGAATTTTTTCAAAGTATATTATCTAATAAAAGCAATTATGTTGATTTACAAACTTTTTAATACTAGAACTCTAATTTTTATTTTAGTATATCAATTTTTTTTTTCAACTGATTTTTAAATTTCAATTAAAAGATACAATAATATCAAAGATGACAGAAAATTTATAGAAACGACAAATATAAAATTAAAATTAAAATATGAATATATATACGTTATACATTATTCCAATGCTAATGGAAAGACCCATCTTTGGAATTTATCGTATAAGGCCAAAGCTCCTGCCGCGGCTACACTTCTCAATATGTTAGCTCCACATCCTCTGAATAATTGCAAAGATCCTTCATTGACAATGATATTTTGTAGACATCCAAACGAACTGCTATACTTTGCATGCCCACCTGATGTTAACATCATCCTTCTTCTAACGGTGTCTAAAGGATAGGAGCAACAAGATGCAGATATAGTGACACCCCAGCCCAACAAAAACGATGCTAATAGTGAATCATGCCATACTGAATCTCTACCTAATACTGTAGGACGTAATGAATCATATAATCCAAAATACAAACCTCTGTATATTGCTATTCCTAGTACTGAAACTGCAAAACCTCTATATAATCCTACTGGACCATCCAGTTTCATCGTCTTCTGCCATACATCAATGGTACCTTTGAATTGTCTTTGTATTTTCCCTGTAGAATCAACTTTGGCATCTGCAGCCAATCTGGTTCTTGCATAATCTAGAGGGTATACCACACCTAACGACAATGCACCTGCACAACTGCCAGCTGCAATATTGCCAGCAAATGAATTTTTCGAGTTTACTATCCTCTTGATCTTATCCTTAAATGCGAAATTCAATGCTTGTGTAGGGAAATACCTTAACACATTAGCTACATTACCTCTCCACAAACCTAAAGGACCTTCATTTTTGACAACTGATCTTACACAATCATAGAAACCTGCATATTGTTTAGTCAACACTTTTTGGTTTATTAGTTCCTGTTGATTCTGAATCAATAGCTTCATCCTTTCCAATGGAGCTGCACATGTTTTGGAAACAGCAGCAGCTGTACCACCAAGGGCAAAATCAGTAAGAAAAGTTCTTTTCCGTTTGGATTCTTCTGTAGTAGCAGACATGGTTTAATACTATCTTGTTATACACGATTTCGCACACCAATTTATCTATTAATAAATATATACTTTAACTTAAATCGATATCATATATTAGTATAATAACAACAGATATATTCCTCTATTTCTCATAATATTGTTTTTGATTGAAATTTAAATACACTTTAGATGACCTGAAAAAAGGGATACCCTTTACTGCAAAGCACCAAAGATATATTGAAAGACTTCAAAAGCTTGCTGGCTGCAAATTAGAGTATAGGGATGGGGAGTGTGCTTATGATTTCTTCTCAAGAATATTGCAAATAAGCTTCTAAGACAAATATATATACATTAATTATATATACTATGATACAGTACTCTTCCTGCCGCTGAGATGACAGAAATATATAACAACTGACTGGCTATTTAGTGGTTGCCAGGCTTTCAAGGCTACCGAGGTGGAATTTTTTCTCTTTAAGAGATTTTTCTTTCAGACTAGTATTTAATAGATATAATTTGATATTTTATTCAATACTTTTCATTCTGGAGAGCTGGTATGTGCTTATTTGTGTTGTTTGTTGTTGGCATGGAATTGTTGGAGGGCTGTTGTTAGATGCTTCGCGCATGGAATTCATCACCATTATTAAAACAGAAGAAGCTGAAAAATTTCAAAAGTTTCAGTTGAATGAAATAAAGAACTACAAAGAGCTACAGACCCAATACTGCTACTACGTAACTCGATCCATCTAGTGTGCGTGAACTTTTAAAAATGTCTAGCAACAAGTCAAGGCAGAAGCCTTGTTCTTGTAGGAGGTGTCTTCATGCACGCCATCAAAATATTAGTAGGATTTTGAATATTAAAAATACTAAATATCAACATATTATTAGAAAGGAATATCTGATCAACAAATACGGTGTGAGAAAATCAAATTATATTCTAGTTTTCATCAATTGTATTCATAAGAAATTGATCCAAGGTGTGGATAACATTGGTTCAAATAACAGTAACAATTATAATATATTGAACAATAGCTGGATCAAATCAAAGCTTTTCTTGCTATTGGTTATACTGTCACAGAGAGGTGGTCCTGAATATTATAATACTAATCACTCTTCTACAAAAGATGATGAAAATGAAGAGAACAAAGTCCTTGAGGATGATACTGTAAGTGAAAATAATAGTACTAAGGAAGATATTCGTAGTCAAAAGACTGATAAAGATGATAAAAAAAAACAGAAACAAAGGAAATTTTATACTTTAAATGAACAAATTATTCGACGGAACATTAAAATGAATTTTACTGAGACAAAATTTGATGAAAATTTTGTATTCTCTTCTATTTGGGCTAATTTTATGGAAGGTTTGATTAATCACTATTTAGAAGTTATTATTATACCGCAATCTGAAACAAAAGTATGCCAACAGCTTTATAAGCCAATGATGAAAATTATCTCTTTGTATAATGAATATAATGATTTAATGGAGAAATCTGAGAAAAATGGTTTCTTACAAAATACTTCAAATATTGAAGAGAACTCTGATAAAAACAATAATGAATCTACCATTAATAAACAAGGTGGAAATGCAACAAAATTAGAAAGTACAGATATTGTTGCTAATGAAAGATTACATAGAGCTCAACAACTTTTATATCAAGCAAAACAAGATATTCCAAAGACTATCTCAAAGGAATTGACTTTATTATCAGATATGTATTCAACATTATCTGCAGATGAACAGGATTATCAATTAGATGAATTTGTATGTTGTGCCGAAGAATTTATAGAATTGGAATATTTACCTGCTTTGATTGATGTACTATTTAGAAATGCTACAAATACCAATTTTTGGAAGATTATGCTTGTACTTGAACCTTTCTTTTATTATATAGAGGGTGAAGAAACTGAGAACAGTGAAAGCGATGATGTGGACAATGACATTGGCGACGATGAAGTTGATGATAAACAAGATCCTAGAGTTATTACTCTTGAAAAAATTTGTGAAGTCGCAGCAAAACAAAAATGGATTTAAATTTTATGGGTATAAAACAAAGTTTTTTTTTGTTTATTTTTCTATAAATTTTTACATAACATTTATAAAGATATACATACATTCATATATATCAAATATTTCAAATCATATCATAATTATAAGTGATGGTCTTTTTCCTACTTTTCCACTTCTAGTATTGTTTATCACTCTTACCTGAAATTGGTAATTCAGAGTATTTTTTATTCTTTAATTTACTCAATCTTGGAATATTAGAGACTTTACCAATTACACGATGCTTCTTAGATATTTCACCAGCAGTGATATTCGAGAAATCACGTTGCTTTCTTGTTGCAACATCATAATAGATATAGAATATGAATGCAATGATAACAGCAACAGTTGGAATACTTAATGCAATGTACCACCATTTTTCACCATGTAAACCGGATTCTTCCAATCTTAATTGTTTATCGGTTTTCTTAAAAACTTTAGCACCAATTCTCAATCTTAATAAAATACCATTATCTAATGGGTTAAACTCATCATCTGGTATAGAATCAGGTTGAATTGATAAGACAACTTTACGTTCAAAATAGTCTTGAAACCATTCTTCTCTAACTTCAATTGGATAAATACCACTATCATTATCAAGCCATTCTGATGAAAAGAATGTAGCTGGGATATCACGTTTGAAAATGCCTTTATCTTTACTACTCTCCTTAACATATGATAAATGGATACGTACTTTTTGAACTTGTTCATCGATAGTACTAGCATCATCATCAAAAAATCTAGTATACCAAGATACAAAATATGAATTTTCTGATTTCCATTCAATATTTTCATGTGGAGTACAAAATGGGGCACTTAATCTAGTTCTAGAATTAGCTCTTTTGAAATAACGTTCTGGAGTACATCTAATGATTGGATTCAATTTTAAATATGTATCATCTTCAGGAACCATAATTTCTTCTTCAAATACTTCATTGATATCCATATTATGAGCTTGTAGTTCTTCATAAGAATATGTACGGATACTAGCAGTTTGGAAATATGTAGAATAGTCAGGTTTACCCTTATGAATTTGCCCGTTTTTCAATTCTGGCTTAATAGTCTTGGGAGAACCATCTTTCTCTAAAGAAACCCATGGTTCAAGAGAATTAGTTGGCTCAGCAGGCTTACCACTAATTAGAATACCAGCCACAATTGTAGGAGTAACAATTTCAACTTTTGTACCATAAATAGTTCTAATCCATGGTCTTGGGGCTTCTGTAGTAGTTAATTTTTCAATTGGCTCAACAACTGGATTGTAACCTAATGCGACAGAAGCAAGAAGAGCTCCATTAATAACAGAATTACCAAGCTTCATCTTTCTTTTTTGGTTAAAATATACAGCTTATATTATAACTTAGCAAGGTGTAAAATTCTGAACTTGACTCAATTTTAACTTAAAGCTTTATTTTCTTTCTATCTTTTGATATTTAAGTCTTTGCCAAGATGTTGATGATTCTTTTTCTCTTTCAGGCTGAAAAATTATAAACAAGCTCATCGCTAATTACAGATCAGTAAAAAATGTATACAAAAGCTTGTGATATTAAAAATATACAGAAAACACAACCCTTTTAAGAGGAAGCAAGAACATCCATCTAATGGAAGAAGTATATCAGATAGTGAGAACTAATTTGGTACACTACCAGCTCTGGAATGCGGTCCAGTTCGAGATAGAAACAGTACCTTGGACAGACAAAGAGACGGGCGAGAGCGTTCAATTGAGACTGATATCTGGGTGTCAGCCTGAATCTGATGTTAGACAGTATGTATTGCCTGTAGAGTTCTCACAATACCAAGAAACCTTTTTAACTCCTCGTTGCCTTAATTGGGTGTTTGAAAAACTAGTACCAGTGGGAATTGAAAAGTTGATATTAGCTATAGTAGGGGACGATGGTACTACTGTCTTCTACAATTTGAAAAGAGGCTTCTAACGATTATTAGTATTCTTTTTTGAATTAATGAAAAAAAAATATGCTTATCTGTATAAATAATATATAATGCTTTTTACATATTCCACTATAACCTATTTGTCATTATTAAATTAAGTACGGTAGTCACCGTTGATTGTAACATATTCGTGAGATATATCACAAGTCCAGAAATTGGCGATTTCTGAACCAGTTTTCAAATCTACCAATATTTCTAAATCTTCTAATGCTAATAATTGAGATGCTCTCTCTTCATCGACATCTAATTGTGGCTTACCATCAACGACTAATTTTAGTTCTTCTGGTTCACTGTTATCAGTTGCTACAAAAGAGACACTGATCTTATCAGCATCTAAAGATTCTAAATGATCTAACTTAGCATAACCAATGGCACAAAGGATACGACCCCAGTTTGCATCTTGACCATATAGGGCAGTCTTAACTAACATAGAATTGGATATACTTTCTGCGATATTACGAGCATCTTCATGATTTAAGGAATTCTTCACTTTAACAGTAACAAACTTGGTAGAACCTTCACCATCACGAACAACTAATTGAGCTAATTCCTTTGCAACACGAGTAACATTTGCTTGAATTTCGATAAATTGTTTAGATGTTTCATCAATATCTGGGATATCGGCAGCGGCACCATTAGCTAAAAGACATAGGGTATCGTTTGTACTCATATCACCATCGACAGATATACAGTTGAATGAACGGTTTGTAGCATATCTTAATATCTTTTGACTGGCGGCAGCTGATAAAGGTAAATCTGTAACTAAATAACTCAATAAAGTAGCCATATTTGGACAAATCATACCAGCACCCTTAGCGATACCAGTGATTGTATATGTTTCACCACTGTCCAATTTGAATTGTCTCGATATTAATTTTGGGAAAGTATCTGTTGTACAAATAGATTTTGCAAAATTTAACCAACTGTCAAAATCACTACCGAATTTTTTCTCTTCGAAGATTTGTTTTATACCATTTTGTAATTTAGTCATTGGTAATCTTTGTCCAATAACACCAGTAGACATAACTACTGTTTTGCTATCCTTAGCATCGTAACCTAAGTATTTGTTTACTAAAGAGACGGTAGCTTCAGCATCTTCTTCACCTTGGGCACCAGTGACAGAATTGGCACAACCTGCATTGACAACTGCAGCTAGGACACCATCACCACCAGTTGTAGTCAATACTTTTTTAGAAATTAAAACTGGAGCAGCTTGGAATCTGTTTGTAGTGAAAACACCAGCAGCTCTAGCTTTCTTTGGATCATGTACATTTCTAATTATACCTAGATCTAAATTGTTATTCTTTTTGATACCAGCGGCAGTAGAAGCTACTTCGAAACCCTTTGGAAATTGGGCAACTTTTGGTACGAAACGAGTGTATTTGTCTAGAGGTTTAGCTTTTTTCAAAATATTTTGCATTGTGAGCGTTACTATTAATTATCTTATTATCTGAAACTTTAAAAAGTTTTTAATCGTTTTGATTCATTGTTATACCAAAAGCAAAGGATGCAACTAACAACAGATACATTTTAAAACTTGAATAGCTTTATTTTATAGGTTTTGAATTAGATGTATTTTGGTCTCAGCATTGGCAAGACCTTCTTAATGAGACACTCTGACTCATCATCATCATAATTTTTCACTATGATGACGCATTCTATTTATTAGTCATAAATATCGAAATTTTTTTGTTGGTCTGTCTTTAAGATGTGACATTAAATAGAATGAAAATTAAATTAAACTATATGAAAATGAACTAAAAACGAATCGTAAAAAGTAAAATAAATAATATATAATTGTCAATGGTTAATACTAACGAGTACCGGCACTTAGTTTTAAAGTCTTTAGGTTTAATACGCTTAGCGAACTCTCTTGAAGGGATGTCACGTCCGCGCCCTCATCATTATCTTCGTCGATGTTCTCTGTAGTAATTGCTATAGCTGTCACTGACCTCTGTTTTTGACTTTCAGAACGTTTTCTTGATTTGAAAAAACCCCATCCTCTCTCACTTTTGATCCTTCTTTGGTGACCATTATCTTTCGATTTGGTAGTTGACGATGATGATATTGTGACGCTTCTCATTCCATCAGGTTGTCTTTTCTTAGGAATATGTAATTTATTATTATTATGGTCGCTCTTGTTATCCATTGGATTTTTATTATATTGACTGAAGGCAGCAGACAGTCTTTCATTAGTTTTATAGTCTGTCAAAGATTCGTAATACTTTTCTTCCGTATCATGTAATTTTTCTACATTATTTGAATGATTATCATATTTAATAGCATGTGAAAGATGAGTATCGATAAAATCTGCATTTTGTAATTCTATTCTATTCGTTTCAGTCTTTAATTCTGTTATCCTTGCTACTTCATCCATAACTGTATTAATAAATAATGTTTCTTTAGCTTTATAGTTTTCATCTTGCTTATTAAAATGAGATGTTTTAGTCAATTGTATCAGTTGATCCAATTGTTCACGTAATGCAGCATTTTCATTCATATTTTGTTCTAAGTTATGCATACCTCTATTTAAAAATGAATTTTGAACGCTAACTTCTTGTAATTCATCCCGCAGGAGTTCAATTCTAAATCTATAAAAATTCTCCACTAATTGCCAATTCTGTAGTAACATTTCATGTTTCCTATCGCCACCGATAGCATATTGGTTAATTTGAATCTTATTTCTAATATTACTTGCAAATGTGGAAAATCCTAACGTTGAAAACGTTTCATATTCATCATTTGTATCTGTCGAACAACAACATATAAAGTTTGTCTTATTATTTCCTGCTAATAGATCAAATGATATTCTTGTCAAATATGAACCTCTATAACTTCTTTTCTTAGAGCTTACCGATTCTCTAGAATCAGCCAATGCATAAACCATACTATTTAAAGAATCCATTACTTTATTATATTTAATAGCATCATCTTTACTAATACCCAAAGAACTATTCTTTACAGAACGATCAGAACCGGGTAGATCAATAAAATGTAATGAAGAATGGGCCTCAATATCATTCAATCTATCAATCTGGTCTAATGTCAATTTCAAAATAGTACTATATCTTTTCTTCTTGTCTGCTGTTGAATGCAATAATTTTCTGCCATCTATTACAAGTTTTTTAAGTCCTTCACTATTAACAACAATTTTAGTCTCTAAATTTTTCACTAAATCCAAACCATGATAATTTGTCATGCTATGATGAAGTTTTTGTTTCCTTCTAATAGGAATAGGTTGTAACAAATCATATACTTCTTCTTTATAAACTTCTATGAATGATGCTTTCACAATAAAAGATATATCTGGAGAACTATCCTCGTTAATTTTTGTAAACATTTTCTGTATGACGTTTCCTATCACACTATTGTCCAGAGAATCACTATCACCTCCATTATATAGAGTGTGTGTTTTACCTGTGCCTGATTGCCCATAACTCATATAAGTTGAATTGTACCCTTGGAATATATTGTCAATACAATCATCACTAATTTGGGAACATATTTGTTCTTGACCATCGGTAAATACATTATCGAAACGGTATACTGAAGCACCACCGAGAGAATTATGTTTCCCCATATCTATAAAATTTAAAATGGTACTATTATGTGTTTTTTCGAGTTCATAATGCATTTGGGAATCACACTCTTTTTTCAAGAGCCTTAGATATAACTTTGGTGTCCATGTATTAGGCCACCTAGTCGAGGTTTTGAAATCCATATTGACCTGGTGTTCTAGGGTAATAGGTAAACTACCTCTGATATTTTATATATCTTCTCAGTTGATATTCTTAGTAATAACTAGATATCTATTTGTTCATGTAATAATAAACTTTTAATAAGAGTGTCTAAGTGTCGTTATTTTTCAAGTTATAAGGCCATCTTCGAAATTTCAGCCTTTCCGGGAAATGACACATATTAGAAAATAAATAACTAGTAAATAGTCAAAATAAAATAAAAAATTGTATCCAATAGAGAGAATATTATGTATCAATAGAAGAAGTTACATTAAAATGGTATATAAAAGAAATAATATAAAGAAATATCTGATAAACCATTACATTATTATTTTTGCAATTAAAGAAGAGAATGTATATATGCGATTATTTTAAGACCTTACCATCAGCAATTTCCTTGCCTTCGAAAGGTTTTTCCCAGGACCACATGTTGTTGATGAATTCCTTGTCTTCAGCCTTGGATGGGTCCAATTTAGAGTAGGAGTAAGATTCCCAATCTGGAGCAACGTTGAAAGCTGGGACGTGGTCATCACCTCTGACCATGACAGCACCAACGATACCGTTGTTGTTGTTTTCACCGTAGACAACCATACAACCGAACATGTACTTGGTGGAAGCAGATAATCTGTTGAAGAAACCACCGACTAAGTTGTTAGACATGAAGGTTAAGGTTAATTCATCGTTGTATTTGTAGTCGACTCTCCAGATAGAGTATTCTTCTGGGTTGTAGTGTTCCCAGAACCATGGCATAGCAACTGGTAAAGTGTCTTCGTTAGAGTATTTTCTCTTCCATTCATCTAAAACGAAAGTAGATCTACCTAAAGCTTCTAATGGATGCTTAGCTTTCTTAGCTGGAGCTGGTTCTTCAGTAGCAGCGGCAGCAGCTGGCTTAGATTCCTTCTTCTTTTCAGCCTTTGGCTTTTCAACCTTCTTTTCCTTCTTTGGTGGAACGTAGACTAAGTCCTTTTCAGCAAACTTGAAAGAAGAGTAAGAGGCCTTTAATGGACAAGAGACAATAACAGTCTTGAACCATCTAGCAATGTGTGGGAATTCCTTTAAGATGTGTGGACCGTAGATGGTACCGAAAACAATTTGCATAACGTTAGCACCGAACATATCAGCAATAGAGACGTGTTCAGAAGCTAAGTAAGTGTGAGAAGTTAATCTAGCTTCAACTAATTGTAAGTATTTCTTTAAAGTTTCAGTGTTGGTTTCAACAGTCTTCTTGTTGTATGGGAAAATACCGGCAATAGTTAACCAGATAGAAGCAGCAGCAGAAGCAACATCTTGGTTGAAGAAAGCAGCCCATCTCAAGATTTGAGATTTTTCAGCTTGAGTGGAACCAACTAACTTAGCAACTTTCTTAGCATCAGTAGCAAGAGAGATGACTATATTGAAAAAATATTCAATCTCTTTTAATTTGTTACTCGAAAACAAAAAAAAAAATTTTGAAATAAAATTGTTAGTAATTGAAATAACACTTTCAATTGAATAATTTTTTTTATTACTTTTTGCAATAATTAGCATAATAAACATAGTTTCATTTCTCAGAGTATATAAAAATCTCGACATATGGGATAGTTACATGTTTTAAAAAGGTCCCATTCAGACAGGGATAACTGTTAAAAAAAAGGTTCTCATCATTTAAACGAAACAATTGATTATGATTAAAAATAAAAAAAAAAATTTCGAAAAAAAAAAATAAATTAATATAACATACAGTGATAAACGATAGCGATGGTTTCTGGTAAAGCGAAGTTCTTTGGACCTAAGAAAGCTGGGCACTTCTTCAATGGGAAGTGTTTAGCGAAGTTTTCTTGGTCATCGTTGACATTAACGATTTTGACATCCAAGTTTAAGTATTGGATCAAAGCCTTGGTGACAGTGGCTCTTGGAGAGTTGTTGACGTATAAAGTACCAGCAGACATTGTAAGTGTGGAGATTTATAAGAAATAGAAAATTAGTAAAACCAATTTTAACAAAACAAAACAAAATTCGAAAACAAAACAACTGAAATGTGTGGCAAACAAATATCCAGAAAATTGGCCATTCCATCTCATTTTTATACTGGTTGGAAAACAAAGCATTGAAAATTTTTTCAGTATTATGAAGAAGGCATCGCTTACCCGCAGCAGCAGGCCCGTATAGGGCTAAAACGCCAGAAATACAGAAAATGCATGCAACTAGTGAGTGTCACAGCTGCTGTTTTTGAGTGATAGCCATTGTTATTTATATAATGAAATTAGACATAATTGTTATATATATGCGGTAGTGTGTCTCTACTTTTTGCTTAGTCTCAACCATTTGGGTACTTGCGACTGTGCCTTCTGGGAAGGCGTGTCAGTATTTGCGGCTGCATGAAGAGGTGTTGCCGTGGTCTGCTCAGTTGCAGCAGGTTTTATCTCAGGAATATATGTAGAAGTAGCATCATTCAATAGTTCGGATTTTAGGAATGTGGTATTAGTGGTGTTTGATTCTGGTTGGAATAATAGTAATGTCTTAGTGCCAAACCCTAAGTCTGTGTGCAATTGTATGTCGTCAGATGATTCGATCAAAGTGTGTGGATGAGATGTATACAATGAAAAGTTTATTGAAGCTGATTGCAATTTATCTTTAATCTTCCTATATAGTATCGTTGTTGTATCATTTGGTAAGAAATCCATTTCTAGGATAGCTCTATCAGGGAAACGAATTCTAACAGTGCATTGTTTTACAAGTTTTTCCTTTTTAGTTTCTTGTAATGCTCGTAGTCTTTTAGTTAGTAATGGAGAATTTGGATTACCACCTGCTTGTTGGGATAAAACGTGTTGATACAATCTAGCAGAATCTAATGTCATATTGTAATCATTTTCATCATATGGTGATGATATATTTTCGATTGGTGTGTTGGATGGAACAAATACTTTTGGTTCATACATTTCATGTTTCTCTTCTTTGAAAATTTCCTCAGTTTTATTATTAATATCACTTGTAGAAGTTTCATTGACCTTATCATTACTTCCTTCTTCTTCACCAGAGAGAACAATAGGGGAGCCATTGTCTTTTGCGTTATTAGCATCAGCATCATTTAAAGTTAATCTCATGGATAGTGGACTGGATACCCCTAAACTGTTTAAACTAATCTCTTTCATTTGATCCTTATTATAAATCTTATTTAGAACTTCTAATTTAACATCTTCAGTGACAAATCTATTCTTTTCACCTAATCCATCAATTACATCACTTAACATCTTCTGATTATTTACCATAGCAATAATAGATCCTTTACCAACTATTTGAAACTTAACCTTAATTAGTATATCTTCTTTACTAACATTTCGGTTAGCATTATTATTTTCAATCTTAACTAATTGTAAAGCAACATTAGTAGGCAAATTCAATAACCTTAGTGGAATATCCAACGAAACATTTCTTTTGTTATATTGCAAAACGTAGGAGAATTGTTTATCATTAGTATCTAGTTTAAAGAATTTCACAGAATTTAAAAGTGTCTCTTGTAATGTGCTATTGCAAGTGACAGATGCTCTATGTTTGCGGAATTGGTATTCAACATGGATGCTAGACATTTTTTACTTTTTTATTGCAACAAACTAGTACACTATTTAATTATTGAATTAAATTGTATTTACTGGTTAAATATTACTTACAAATAGTTTGAAATACTCTCATTGTTCAATCTGTGTTAGCATTTATCGTTATTTGCCATCCTGATTTATTTTAATTTTTCAGCCTAAAACGGCGCACAAAATAGCCATGATACTACTATATAATAATTGAATAAAAGAATAATTATAGATGTATTAATCGATGAGAAGCTATATTGAATAGCCATTCCAATATCTGATTCAACAATATATTTATACCTTTATGTATAAAATTAAAAGCTTACTAAAAAAAATCATCGTCTTTAGCATAGTAATGAGCAATTGACCACAATTTTAGTCGAATTGGAAGTAGATATCATAGTGTAGTTTGCATCCTGGGTTAAATAGAGAATCACAATGTATACAACTCAGCTTACTACATACACTATCATCATATGCCTTTGAGTTGTTTTCGTTTGCATACCTTTGATATTCATCCCAAGTTAATTGGCTCTTACATACACCACAAATAACCACTTTCAAAGTGGAGTGCTTAGCAATTTTAATACGTTCTATAGGATGACCTGCTAATTCTTGATGACATTCATAACAGGTCCAGTAGTTATTATCACAGCATGCAAATTTTAGACCTAGGATATCTAATTTACTATGCCAATGTGTACACCTTGTTTCATCATCGACTAATTGTCCCTTGATAATGGCATCTTCCAACATTGATGATAACTATACTATTTTCTCTTCTTGTTGTTTATTATCCTCGTTTTATTAATAATAAACATACTTCTCAAAAAAACGTTTTTTGAAGTGAAAAAATTGTTTTATTTATAAGATGTGGTGACCTATATACGATTGGTCTTAAATAGAATATAGAATTGAATATAATGGAATATATATATATATTTATAGTGCGCTAACTTATATGAAAGTTAGGAAGGGATGTACTACTTATTGTTGTTTGACAAAGTTAGCACCCTTGTCGATGTTAGCTTTCAAAGTTTCCTTGGCCTTTTCTAATAATTGTTGTTCTTCAGCATCAATTGGACCAACTTCACCAATAGATTCAACACCATCCTTACCTAAAGTGACTTTAGTAGCGAAGAAATCTATACCATCGTTCTTAAATAATGGACTGTAAACATATGCAGCTTCAACAACACCAGTTTCACCATTCAAACCTTTCAAAACGGAATCTGTAAATCTAGCACCTGCAAAAGCCATACTTAGAGTGGCAGAACCAGCACCATTCTTAGCTTTGACAACTTCATCACCACCAAATTGAATTCTCTTAATCAAAGCTTCACGTTCGGCTGCGCTAAATTGATGTCTTGATTGAGATAATAATGGTACAATAGTAATACCAGAATGACCACCTACGATTTTAATATCTTCATCCTTTGGATCAGTACCTTTCAATTCAGATACAAATCTAGAGGCTCTTACACTATCTAAAGTAGTAACACCCATTAAATATTTTTCATTCCAAACACCGTTCTTCTTCAACACTTCTGCAAAGACAGGAACTGTTGAGTTGACAGGGTTAGAGATGACCAAGATTTTGGCCTTTGGACATTCTTGTGATACGGCATTTGCTAATTGAGCAATGATACCAGCATTAACGCTGAATAAATCATCACGGGTCATACCTGGCTTTCTTGGTACACCAGCTGGGATGACGACGACATCTGTACCTTTCAAAGAGTCGTTCAAGGCATTAGAATTCTCTGAAGGATCAAAACCTTTGATCGTAGATTTTGTATTTATATGGGATAAATCAGTGGCAACACCATGTGCTAATTTCAAATCATACAAGTTCAATTTAGTAACTTTTGGATTAGATTTCAATAATAGTGATAATGGTTGACCAATACCACCTGAAGCACCTAAAATGGTGACTTGATGAGCCAAACTTGAACTAGAGGAGAGACAACGTTTTGTGACTAATCTAAACATTATTGAATGCAATTGTTTTTATTTGTTTTTCTTACGTAACACTTGATATATATAAATGTATATATGCAGTTTTATTGTTTTACATACATAAAAGCATAGTTCTCCATATACAACAAGATAGCATCAACGATTAGAATCGATACTCTTATATATAGCCATTGAGTTAAGAGATGAGTTTATCGGTAATGGGCAACTGCGTGGATCGGTGATGCACCCCTTCTTCACGTGGAGTTGAGGAACCCTCAACTTCTGGATGATGTGGGATGACAGTAACCACAGTAACTATTAGTTTCTCAAGAGGTTTCTGTCTCAAAGCTAAAGCTTTATTGTCATCGCAAGATTGTGAGACTGGATCAGTCGGAAGCAGTTTTAAGATCATTAGACACGAACGACACACCTGCTGTTTAACGCACTAATCTTCTCTCATTGTTAGAGCTAACTTTCTGTACACATCACTGAATATTGCATACTGATCACTATTTCATTTTCTCATTCTAATGAACGTAAAAAGTCAATATCATATAATATATAACCTATTTTGCAAATACTCTAGAAAGAATTATATATCAAAACCTGTAATATTATATATGCAGAAGTCTTCGTGAGTATATCAATTTTAAATACTTCTTTTATAATTGATAATTATTAATATTTTTTTTATAATATCTGAAATCCCTCTCTTTATATATATATTTAAAGTGTCGCTTATTCGAGTAATACATATTTTTCCAAATAATGAATAATTCACAAATTCTTAGAAAATGTGTTATATTCCTTCTGAATTGAAAATCGTTAAATAGAAATAATAGAATCTAATATTATTGTTATTAAATATTTGATTGATCTTTTCTAGCAGATACATGATAAGGGGAGATGAATAATTTATACTTGGCATTCATCAATTATACAATCTGAAACATATAACCTAAAAAGAGTAAAAAGAAAAAAGTTAAATAATAATAATAATAAAGAAGAGTAGTTTCAAAATTAAAAATTAGTCTATTATTTTTGTTGTTTTTTCATCAAGCTTTCTTAGAAGTGACCCTACCATTATATGCAATCAATATATTCAATAGAGAAGTTGGACAAAAAAGGAAAAAAAAACCTCAAAAACTCAATTAAAGATTTTAAATGATTATTTGAATATTTTACATCTGAACACTAATTGTTAGAACAGCAACAATTATATATTAATAAAAGAATCAACTGTTAACCATTTTTCCTTTTTATATTATATATAACTTTTTCTATTGAAAAATTTAAATACAATAAGTTGGTATACGTATATCTTTGTAGGTTCAAGAAGTGACAGTAAATAAAAAAAATACAGAGATGGGTTGCACAGCAAGTGTTCAAACTGAAGAATACACTCACAATAGCAATAATAATAATGCATCAGAATCTGATCCTTTTTTGAAGAATAAGAAAGCTAATGATGAAATTGAAAAATCTATGAAATTAGTTAAACAACAAGATACAAAAGATATTAAATTATTATTATTAGGTGCAGGTGAAAGTGGTAAATCAACAATATTAAAACAATTAAAATTATTACATAATGGTGGTTTTACACATGATGAAAGATTAAAATATTCACAAGTTATTTGGGTAGATACAATTCAAAGTATGAAAATTCTTATAATTCAAGCAAGAAAATTAGATATTAAATTACAATGTGATGATAATATTAATAATAAAGAATTATTCGATTGTAAAAGAATATTAATGAAAAGTAGTGCATTAGATTTTATTGATACTAATATCGCAGGTGGTACAGAATTTTTAAATGATTATGTAGTAAAATATTCAGAAAGATCAGAGACATTAAGACAACATGCCAGTACAGGACAAGTTAAAGCATTTGATGAAGAGACAACTAAAAAATTAGAAATCTTTTCGCCAATTGTTGAAGATGATGATCAATTTGAAGAACATACAACTGAAACTACAAAAAATCATATAAGGAATATATCGTTAGGTTTGGAAGAGGAAGTTGGTAATGACACAATGTATATAAAGAAAAAGCCAAGTGTCAGAAACATTGGCAAAAAGATTAGTAAAGAAGAGATAGCTTTAGCTATTAAGAAACTATGGATGGAAGATATTGGTATTAAAAGATGTTTTGTAAGAGCTAATGAATTTCAATTGGAAGGTTCAGCATCATATTATTTTGAAAATGTTGAAAAATTTTCTAAAAATGGTTATCTATGTACAGATGAAGATATATTAATGGGACGTATAAAGACAACAGGTATAACAGAAACAGATTTCAATATTGGTAATAGTAAATTTAAAGTGTTAGATGCAGGTGGACAAAGATCTGAGAGAAAGAAATGGTTACATTGTTTCCAAGGTATAACAGCTGTATGTTTTGTTATTGCATTAAGTGAATATGATCAAATGTTATTTGAAGATGAAAAAGTTAACCGTATGCGTGAAAGTATAATGTTATTCGACACAATATTAAATAGTGAATGGTTTAAAGATACACCATTCATACTATTCTTAAATAAAGTGGATATTTTCAATGAGAAAGTTAAAAAGACACCTATTAGAAAATACTTCCCAAGATATCAAGGTAAGATGGGAGATGCAGAAGAAGGTATTAAGTTTTTCGAAAAGATACTCATGGGTCTAAACAGAAGCAAGAAACCTGTTTACGTAAAGAGAACATGTGCTACAGATACAGAGACAATGAAGTTTGTGTTAGGTGCTGTAACAGATTTAATCATACAACAAAACCTTGAAAAGAGTGGTATTTTATAATAAGTAGGAAAAATTATTTTGTGTCATAGTGTTAATGACATACTCATTGGATCTTTAGAAATGAAGAAAAGAAATAAATATATAAATAAAAGGTTTATTATTGTATTGATTTCTAAGTGCATATACTTCTATGTTGTAGATAAATAGACAATTGTATATATATATAATTAATATCTTAATATATATCTCTTCGTGTTTCCAGTTGTCACTGAATTGTTTCCGGAATGCTCTTTGAAACTATTTTCAAGATTTAAAATCGAGGGTGTTTTTACAATTAGCAGTCCTGGAAACAAATATTTCCAAATTAGAAACAGTTCAGAAACAAGTTGAACTTTGAAAGAGTGATAGCGACATTTGCCGTTAAACTCCTTTTCTCTGACATATATGACTTAAAGACAGTATTGTTTGAATAAGGTGGGTATTAATTAAATATAGTTCAAGATTTAATATTACAGTTGGGAAGTATCGATGAAACTCTAGTATAGCTTCCAACTAGACACTTACTCTCTATTTATATATATTCTTCATTTTTATATGCTGTTCTTTAAAGACAAGAAAGAAACACCACCTACTGAGCAAGAGGAACTGAAATGCCCAGTTTCACCAGAGACAAGGAAAATATGGCTTGAACAGCATTCCAATTCAATACCATTTAACCATAAAGAGTTGATAAAAGAACAGAAGGCTTTGGAATGTTCTTCAGAAAATTTAAACCAAAACGCTATAGATCCATTTTCTAATTCCGATGATATTGTACAACTTCCTTCAGAACGTATAATATCTTCAATTCCAAAAACAGGTACTCAGAATAATTGGATATATCCATCAGAGAAACAGTTTTATGATGCCATGGTACGTAAAAATTGGTCTCCTAATCCAAATGATATGAAAGTAGTGGTACCTATTCATAATTCAGTAAATGAAAGAGTATGGAATTTTATTAAATTATGGGAAAATAGTAATACAAATTTGAGATTAAGTAATTTTAAGGGTGATGCAAGTAAATTGACTCCAAGAGCTTGGATAAGGTATAATCTTCTAGGTCTTTCAAAACCTTTTGATAGACATGATTGGACTATCAATTCTAATGGTAAACAATTCGATTACGTTATCGATTTTTATAGTGATGATAAAAACACTTCAGGAATTTATTTGGATGTAAGACCTAAATTAAATAGTTTTCATGGTTTTAAATTAAGAATTTTAAAATCTTTGGGACTATGATTATTCTCATATACTTTTTTTTTGGTTTAGGAAATGATGTAAATATTAAAAACTATACCAAAAATAACAATATCTATTTTTACAGTATACTTTTACTGAACAACATGAACAAAAAAACAGAATCAGTATCGTTTGCTGTTTAATATTGTATATACATATCTATATATTCATTATTTATATCTATTTATTTAATTCTTTCATTGTAAGAAATACTAAATTATAATAAATATTATTATATTATATTATTTATCCTGATGCAATTATTATTTGAAATTTATAGAAGATCATTTCATTTTATATACATGACTATGAGAAAAATTTTATTCTTTTTTTCTTTCGATTAGTATCAGAATCTACCACCTGCACTAAAATTTTGCCCTAGTTTTTGCATATTTTCACCAACTTTGATATTAGTCTCAAAATATTTAGCAACACAACGATCCAAACAATTTGATTCAGCTTTACTCAAATCTGAAGAATCATATTTACTACGATCAATACATTTTTGATGACAATTGTCTACTAATTTGTTAAACATATCTGTGACTAGATCTAATTCTGCTTCAGCATTCTTAATCTTATCTTCTGAGGTTAATTGTGGTTGGGCTGCACCACCACCGAATCCTAAAAATGACATCTTTTATTTCTGTGTTAATGGTATTCTTTATTCAATTATCTGAAGCTATCACAGTAGCAATAAGTTGTATCCATTTCTTTTATAATAATATTTATCCTTTTTATATTATTCATCTCTCTCTCAGTTTTATCTTGCTTCCTGATGCTTAATTTCGGGGAAAATTTTAATCTTCTATAATCGAGATGCCAGAAAATGCGGTTTCTAGGCAGATGACATAAATATAACCAATTAAAAAACACAATATGCATGCTATAAATCGTGTTTAGTTCACAGATTTCGATAAGCCATAAATACCATTACTCTAAAGTTACTTTATAGTTTCATTCTCTATCTTTGTTACCTCCTCGTCATCATCATCATCATCGTCATCATCTGCATCAGATGCCTCAGAGTCTGGTTGATCAACAATTTCTTCTTCATCGTCGTCATCATCTTCATCGTCTTCCTCCTCCTCTTCTTCTTCTGCAGGACCTAATTCTTCCTCTCTTGCTTTCCTTATCTCGTTGATCTTACAACGTGCAATTTCTACAATTTCTAACCATTCTCTCATACCACCCATACCAATATCACCGCACACAAGAACTTTCTCAACAGGTTTCAATACAGTTATAAATGGTGCATCTTCTTCTATCATCTTTAAATGCTTTTTTGTTATAGGATTACAATACATAAATGTATTCATAGCTGGTGCCACTATCACAGGCACAGTTGAAGGCCAACTTCTTAACACTAATGTTATTATATTATTACAAATACCATTAGCCATTTTAGCCAATGTATTTGCAGATAATGGTGCAATGATAAAGATATCTGCCCATTTACGTAATTCATGATGTAAGACTGGATCTCCGATTTTCTTAATATATGACCATTCATCTTCTTCTCTCCATATTTTAACATGAGTTGATAATTTTAGACCTCTTAAGAAATGTTCAGCAGGCTTAGTAACTACCAATTGAATCGACACTTTTTCGGGAGTAAAAATCTTAAATAGCTTATCAATTATCAATGGTACTTTAATAGTTGCTACTGAACCTGTTGCACCTATTAAAACATGTATTTTTTTATCATCTTCTTTCAAGAAGTAGTCCGTAAATGGCAATTGTTCTTCAGGAGGTTTAATGATTCTTTTCTCTTTATTAAAAACTTGTTGTTTGAGGGATGCATTGATATCAGTACGTTTCATATTACTACTTTCGAAATAAATAAAATCACCTGGCATATTTACAATAGAATTCCTATCTAAAGTATCTTTATTTGCATTGGCATTGGCATTTATATTAACATTGTTGTTAGTATTATCATGCATTAATTGTCTTCTCATTTGAACATTGCTAACTAGCAGACTATCAATTGGTGAGCTTAGATCGGTGATACTACCATTAGGTGACGTGTTTGCAGAAGATAATTTACTTGGCTTTGATGAGATTGAGTATCTATGATGGGCTTGTTTCTTAGGATCTTCTGAAGTAAAGGACACAATAGTACTGTTATTAGAATTTTTACATTGGTATAAACTATCAGAGCCAATATTAGAACCGTTTGTATAACTGAAATCAACAATATTATTGCAAACACTTGTAGGATTATTATGATTTGACTGGCTTGTAACATTACTCTTTAACGAATTGGCACGAGACGTTAAAATTGACACTGGCTGCGGGATATCAGATTTGACAGTTGTTACACTGTTACGTCTACGATTAGACGGTTCTTCTCTAACATTTTCCCTGTTGGACATCGCTGACAAATCAAGGACCTTCAAATATTATTATAATAATTCTTACTACAACCAAAAGCAACGCAAAAATGAAGAGCTTCCTTGAAGACTATCAGAAGTGGAACACAAACACACACCCAAACCGTCGTTATCAAACTCTTTATACAAGGCACCAAATTTAAAAGATAAGTTGCCTCTCTCTTGATACCGTCAATCTTCTTTAATAATCTGATAGGAAGAATGCGATGAGCTCTCAAAACAATGGATCACGTGATATCCTGAATATTCAATAAATTCAACAAATCTTTTTCTTTTTATTAATTAAGAATAGCACTATTATCTTCCATATATATATTGAATTATATCAATTTTTTCTATTAATTAAGTCATTTTTAAGTAGTAGGTGTACTTCTTTGTTTCTATCTTGTATTTTCGTTTGTATCTTTTAATTGGCGATGTCAACAATTCTTTGTCCCAACAATATTCTAATTGAAAAAAAAAATATAATTATTTGATTAGATATTATTATTTATGTATTTAACTATCTAGCTAGTGCTACATAGTGTATGGTGTATATAAATTTGTATATTCGTAAAGAATATCTTTCTAAAGAGTTTTTTTTTTTGAATTCTTTGACGATTTATTTTGTTATATAAAAAAACCTTCTGCTGTTCCATAAGGAGATTCTACCTCTTTTTTCTTCATTATATTTTTTGCAGGGGTAGAAAAGTTATTCATCCAGACTGTATCTAAGTCATTATTCATATTTTCTTTATGTGCAATCCCTCCATTTGCTTCACCTGGATCTCTTTCGGTCTCTAAAATATTATTTTGCGACGTCTGTCCAAAAAGTTGGGAAACTGAGGAAGATAATCTACTAAATATTCTATGAGACTGATTATTTGCTTCACAAAGATCTGAAGATGAGCAATTAGGTCTTTCTATTGTTATTTCTTTCTCATTTGCATTCAAACTCTCTTTCCTAATACTTGAACTATAATTGTTAGGGACTGTTTTGGATCGATACTCCTCTCCTCCACACACTTTAAAAAAACTATCTAAAGTGTATCCTCTTGAGCAATTTCTATTTATATTGTCAGTTCTTCTAATTGTCTCATTTCCACTTCCAATGCCCATTGAATCTAAAAGTGTTGGTTTACTTCTAGCATATCTTGCATCATTCATTTGTGAATCAATATCATTGTCGGGGGTGGAATCAATACTTATTGCGCTACCTTCACTAGCACATATTCCAAATGTAAATGATTTCTCACATTCTCGTAAACCTGGTTGCTCTTTTCTGATAAGTTTTCTATAAGCATTTGAACTACCTCTTGTATAATATGATTTGGCTTCCTGTGTGGGATCGTTTGAAGATGATACACCACCAGTAAAATTATTATTATATTCTGTTAAAAAACCCCCTTTGAAACTTTCAAATCTACCTAAGTTATCATCTAAAGTGTTATCTGTTATTGACAATTTTTCCATTTTCCTTAAATCTTCTTCATTATTGACTGTATTTTGAGACAGCGTAAAATTTCTCTTACGATAAGAATTCACATTGTTATTTGTTGAAGGTATGTCAGGTGTAAAATCTATTTCTCTAACAGATTTTTTTCTTAGATATCTAGGTTTACCAGAAACATCTTTACTTTTAATCGTTTTAGTATAACTGGCATCATATGCAGGCTTTTCATTTTTATTCTTCCATCTACGTATTCTATGATGCCTTTCTTTCACCTCATTCTTCTCAACATTATTTTCTTTTCTCTTTGATCTTCTACTTCTTGAAAAAAGTCTTTGTGAATCTTCTTTCTGAGTTTCAACATCTTTTTGTTTCTTTCTACAGTATTTCCAAAATCTATGACTATGCTGACATTCTTCATCTTCTTGAAAAGTACTCATCTCAATATGGTTGAATAACACCAAAACTAAACTCCAAAAGCCTACTTATAATATTTATTCGATTGCTTTTAATTTTATTCTTATAAACTCTATTTGTTACTATTGCTCTCTTAAAAATCTATTATTCTATACAAGTATTTATTTTTTAATATTTATGCCTTATTTTGTGTCACCACAGTACTCAGAAAACTACTAAGAAAAAAATGAGATTTTATATAAAATATGCCTAAGATATCAGAAAGCAATGAGCTTTAAGATTTTTTAGATATCATTAATATTGCCAAAATCTACTTGCAATAACTACACTCTTTAAGCTACATTCTTAATATATCCGTATGTACTTCTTTATTTTGACTCAGTCAATAAAACCATTTTTCATATCCAAATAATCCAATAAAAAAAGAGAGAATGACATTATCTTTTCTTGCAAAGCATTGTAGCAATCTAAAAGTTTGTCATCTTAAACAACTGGCATGCATAATTGGTTCCAAACAAGCCACAACAAGAACTACACGTATCACTAATATTCTTAAACAGGCTGCAATTCTAGAGAATGTTAGAAAGAAATGGGTAAAAAATAACAATATTTCAATACTCGCCATTGATACTGGTATTTCAAACTTTTCTTATGCACTATTCAAGATGCCATATGGAGATGGGATCAATTTAAGTAGTAATTCTAGTACTGAACCAATTCTTGTAGATTGGAATAAATTTCAATTAGAGAGAAAATTTGGATTAGAAGAGGATTGGACGATGTCCTTGGCTCCTGAAGATACATACATGATTGCATCAAAAGTCACAGAGTTTTTGATGAATATGCCATCATTTCCGGCAAATTTATATGCAATTGAAAGACAGAGGACAAGGACAATGTCTTCCTCAAAAATCCTAGAGCCTGTGTTGAAGTCAAACATCATAGAGCACATTCTTTTTTCAAACCTACGGCAATTAAATGCAAATAAAGAAGCTTCATATTCTGTTCTTTCTTCAGATCCACAGCGGATGGTGCAGTTCTGGTGTGGTAGCACCAGAAAACGGCAAACAGCAAAAGAATCTAAAATAGTACGTATTAACCTTGTAAAAGATATTATAAGCAAGTCACTTGGTGTTAATAATGGAACTACTATAAGAATAGGTATACCTACAATACAAGTTTCTGGAAAACTAAAAGATCTTCTTTGCGCAAACATCAAAGATTTTGATAAGTTTAGCCTGTACAAGAGTCTGGGTTTCACAAGTCAAATAAATGGAGTTAACAAGGACGATGACCTTGCAGATTCATTTTTGCATTCATTAGCATGGCTTCAATGGCTGTATAATTACCGACATATCCATGAATTACTCCTGTGTGACAAAGCAGTTGAAACTTCGAAGCTAGTGGAAATCATCCAGCCTTTATCCTCTGACATATATTAGTGTTTTAAATATATATATACTTTTCTCAACTAGCTCGAGGTATTAAACAGAGAATACAAATATTTTCTGTTTAAACATCAAAAGCGCTAATTTGAATAGTTTTTGGCTTTTTTACTGACGTCGCCTGAAATAAAGCCTTTGTACAGAATGTGTGAAAAAAGTGGGTCGTCACTTCCTACGGGGTTAGAGCCTCGCTCATTGTCAATAATGTTTCTAGTTCTTGGAGCCATTTGTAGTATCTTGTTGTTGTTATATATATATATGTATATTTCTATATATATTTCTCTATATTTCTATATATTATATAATCATGTTTAAAAGTAGATTTGGAAAGAACTTGACTTGAAACTTAGTTGAAACTTTGCCCAGTTTATATACGTTTGGAATTTGGGTTCCAAACCCCTTGTCGGTATTTTCGGTGTTGTGTTATCGATAACTATCTCTCATTTGATTAATATATGTGTTGTATTCGACTGCGGATAAGAATCGTAAGACTATTTGATGTCTCTTAGTAACTCTAATTGCTGTCGTCATTTCTTGTTGTCACGTGTATATTTGGCTCACCTTTACAGAATGCAGGCAGAATCTGAAAATACATGTATATATAGAAGATATATATAAAAAACAATATATATTTAAAAAGACGTATAAAGCTGGGAAACCTGAAGGCTGAATCTATTAAGAACAGATATCTTTAAACCACTGATTGTATCCACATAATGAATCTCAGGCTAGAATTGACCAAATTGCTGAATCTTTGCTTCGTGCTTTCCTCCACTTTTATGATGTGGAAGGGCCTTTCTGTCTTCACAAACTCACACTCCCCTATAGTGGTAGTTCTGTCTGGTTCTATGGAACCTGCATTCCAAAGAGGTGATATTTTGTTCTTATGGAACAGAAATCAACAAAACAAGGTCGGTGACATCGTCGTTTACGAAGTCGAAGGTAAGAGTATCCCAATCGTTCATAGAGTGTTAAGAGAACACCACAGTGAGAAGAAACCACAACAGTACTTATTAACCAAAGGTGACAACAATGCTGGTAATGATATTCCTCTGTATGCTAATAGAAAGACATACTTACAGAAGGAAAAGGATATTGTTGGTACCGTAAAGGGTTACTTCCCATTGCTAGGTTATATCACTATCTGGGTCACTGAAAATCAATATGCAAAGTTTGGTCTAATGGGGTTCTTGGCTTTATCTTCTTTGCTTGGGGATGAGTGATTACATATTTTTTACAGAGTAATTATTCATAATAATAATAAGTCAAAAAAAAAATAAAAAAAATATAAAGTAGTACGTACGTATTTACAAATACATGTACATGATATATATATATATAATCCATTATCGTTATTATCATCATTAAAATTGAAAAAAACAAAATATTTAATAATCTAATTCCATCGCCGAAGATATTGTTCTTTTCTTTGAAGCGATTCCTGTCTTTGATTCAGATGGGTTGTTAGTAATGCTACTCATAGTTGACGATGAGAGTACTTCTTGTTGTAAATCATTAAATATCTGTTTAGGTACTTCTTCGTTTTTACTTAATTCAATATATTCTTTATTAGTTTTTAACTTATCACGGATATCCTCCCACTTATCTGTTTTAAGATTTTGTAATTGGTTCCTGTAATAACTTTGAAGTAACATTTTAAAGTGATATTCCTTCTTTGCATTCAATTGTTTTTCCATCTCTATTTTTTCTAATGCTTTATCTATTCTTTGTTGGCAAATTCTTGATATAATGATATCAATATCTTCGGATTCTATATTTTTGAACCTTCCGTCATTTGATAATATATCTTTTATGTGTAAACCATTTTTCTCTATGAGGTTTTCCAAATTACTTTCATTAACTTCATCAATTTCATCATCCCATTTATATTCCTTATCTATTAATAGTTGTTGTGCAATAGATCTTAAACCATTAATAATATCGTTTTTCTCTTCTATTATATCATAAAATAAGTCTAATGGCAATGAGCCATTCCTACCTACTAAATTCAAAAATAATTCATTATTTTTATAAAAAGGGAATACATCTGACCATTTAGTATTTGCTCTTATAATATATGTATTTTTATCATTAAGAAGTTTTTTGAAATTATCTCTTGCTATCCGATCTTTGGTATAATTTATTTTATCAATTTTATTCATTTTCTCTTTCAGTTCTATCTCACGAGTTTTAACAATTTCAATATACATTTTTAGTACATCTTCATGAGTCAATATCTTGAAATTTTTATTAGATTGATAACGTTTACTTTTCTCAAAAAGATAGTTGTCACATAATTGTGGCCAACTTATTAAATCAAAGGTATCTTCATTTGCTACAATTATATCTTCTAAATACAATTGTAATTCTTCTAATGCTCTCTCTTTGATATTTTCTTCCACGTCATTATGTTTTTTTAATAATGTTGCAATATATTCCATGTATACTTTCTTTTTGATATTTTCATTTACAGGTGAATGTATATATATAGATTCATTAGATATGATATTTTTAGCAGTTTTCCATCGAGTATAATAATGAATATCGGATTGTTTAGATAACATATTTACAAATGCATCATGGAATTTATTAACTTCATTAGTCTCCTTTAACAATTCATCTTCGGATCTATTGGCAAGATATTTTTCAAACATCTGCTGTTTCCATAATGGATCATTATCTATCAGCCAGTATCGGGAATCTTTAGTTCCTATCTTCGAAATAATTTCACTAAATGACCATGTAGAATCCACATGGTTATCCTTCAACATCTGCATAAACAAATTCTCAGCTTCTTCTCTGGAGATAGCTCTTTGGCTCGTTAGTCTCGAATTCTTACCATATTTAGCAAATAGACCTTCTGAAGCATCAGTATGTTTCCTCTCTTCTTGTGGTTTTGAAATTTCTTCACTCTTTGATGCTTTAACAGTAGTATTTGGGGGAATATCTACTTTAATCTCTGGAGGGTCCCATCTGGTCTCTTTGCTCTTGGTATTGTAGTAATAATTCCTACCATCTTTACTCTTAGCAACGCGCCAGCCGTGTTTCTCTAGTAGTTTTAAATCAACAGTATTTTGGCTTTTATTATCTGCATTCTGATTTTGTTTTATCGCAGGCTTACTCCAGCTAGATTGACCTGTCTTGATATTGTAGTAATACACTCTGCCATTCTTGTCCTTAGCTTGTTTCCACTCATCCTTATCCATTGTACAATTGTTATTCCAATATCTTATATATTTGGGAGAACAGGTAATATTATATCCAGAGGAGAGTTATGGATTTGGTCAACTAGCAATTATAATATACTAAGGTAACGATATTTGATGTCATCTACAAAGTGCCATTCAACTATATATTCATGTATAACATATCATCCTTAATAAAAGCGATGAGATTTTCAAAAATTTCACTAAATTTTCACCCAGAAATGGAAGAAAGATAGAAGTTTAAAACAAAAGTTTAAATTCGATTTTAAAGAAAAAAATATCTAAATAATATCATCAACAGTATATTAACCCCAGCATTTTGTATATCTGGAGTTTGTCATTCGATTATAATTTTCACCATCATTTTTGAGTAATTTTAAGCCATCAAACGAGAAACAAGACTTGATGGATGGAAATAGAGATGTAATTGAGAGTAATCTCAATTCTAATATTCTAAATGGTGTTACCAGAGGGGAACATGCCGAGTCTACAGGAAGTTCTGGTATCAAGAGACCATTTCCCTGCTCTATCGTATTCCAAGGACCCACTTCTATATATGATCCAATATTAACCACAAAATTGGCTAACAGACCTGTGGAGAAGAAAATTCGTAAAGCTGCTGATAATAAATTTTTAAGAACATTTACACCTCAAGTTCAGTTTTTAATTACACAAGATTTGAATGAAGAACGACTAGTCAACCATAAATTACGTATAGACGAGATTAATAGTTTGATTTCACCATATGGCTATGATTTATTAGATATCTACTTTACTACAGTTAATCCATACTATCCAATTATAGATGAGCCTCGATTCATGAGACAGAATAGACTTCTCCCGTATGAGATTTCTTCGTCATTATTGGCTATAATGTATTCAATTGCTTTAAAATGGTCTTCATATAGTTCAAAAACGGCATCATTGTCAAGAGAACAATCTATAGAGCTATCAGATAAGTTACAAAAAATGGCTACAAGATACTTTTGGGAGAATGTAGAATGTGGCTCTTCAAATTTGACTTTGATCCAATCTGGACTACTAATATTATTTTCAAGAGATAAACCAACTAGTAATGATTGGACTCTTGTATCTATTCTAGTAAATACAGCAGAAAATTTAGGATTAAATATTAATTGTTCAAATTGGAATATTCCTTACTGGGAGAAGAATGTAAGAATAAGATTAGCATGGTGTTTATGGTTTCAAGAAAATTGGATTGCATTGCAAGAATCTAGATCGCCATATTTTAAATTGGGGATAAATTGGTTTGTTCCAATGTTAGTGGATAATAACCTGGTAGAGATATCTTGCCAAAATAATATTCAACCTGGTGATGAGAGATTAAATATATCGTTACATGCCAATGAATTTCAAGTTGCCCAAGAATTTTTTAAATGTAACGTTTCGTTAACTATTATCTTAAATGATATATTAAATACATTTTATGCTCCGAATGCAAAGTTTAATTATTATTATTCAGATAATCCAAATATCCAATTACCATTGGAACAAGTTTTAAAAACAGCTAAACCATTGCAACTAAGGTTAAGAAATTGGTATCAAGGATTACCTAAGTCACTTTTAATGATAAATTTCAAACCTGGCAAATTTACACCTAATGGTACATTGACTCTAAATTATTTTGCAGTCGAATTGACATTACATCGTCAAATAATCCTAAGTATTTCAGAAGATTCTTCAAACAATTTAATTGATATTTGTAGAATTGCATCGAAAGCGAGATTAAATTCTGCAATTAAGTTTCTTGGTGAATTAAGAAATGAACATAAAAGGTCATTTTGGTTTTCCAATACGGTATATAATATGGAATTAATATCGATATTTGCAAGCATATTATATTTAACATCTATGAATAGAGAAGAAGAAGATTTTTACAAAAAATTGATTAATGAATACTTACAAATATTGAAAAATGATGATAAATTGACTAACAGGAAACAAATCGTATTAGAATGTATAGAAAAATATTTGTATCAAGTGATACCTGCTTTGGTAGAAGATAGAGATAATGAGATAGCTACTAGCTACAAATCTAGCGACAATAATAACAGTACAAAAGAACTATTCTCATTGTCAACAAGAGCGAGTTCCATACCAACAATAACACAAGATACGGCATCGTTGAAGGGAATCGGATTGGATATTAGAGATGAGTTGACGTCACAAGATTTGGCAGAGATTAACTCTCTGAGTAAACTGGAAGAGGTATATTTCAACAAAACTCCCCAGGAAGAAGTATGAGCTGACGAACAAACTACTTCCAATGATACAGAAGTACTGTATATGAGAGAAAACTAGTGTTTATAATTGATTGTTTTAGCAGTAATATGTTTATTATCTTTATTATATCATAGAGGCGTCTCTAAATATTTTCGTGACGCGCATCTCGTGATCACGTGCCGGGAGAACCGGTCTTTAATGATCCTTAAAAGCTAATAACCAATAATTCAATGGACAATAATAATAGTGTTGATGGATGTAAAAGAGGCAGCTAAAATAGTATCAATAGACTAAGCTTAAGCAAGTGACCAGTTCATATTATTAGAATAAGATCTGTGAGACTGATTACTAGAATTTTTAGACAGATATTACATACAAGAAAATGACTTTAGCTAGATCTGCTACCAACAAATTGCAATGGGCAAAATTGATGACCCAACTTAAGTTGACTGGCCGTACTGCTAGTGAGTTATCCTCCTTCAGAAAGCGTAATGAAGAAGCTAGAAGAAAGTTGTTAGAGTTACAATCACAGCCTGCTACTGTAGATTTCAATTACTATCGTTCCACTTTGAGAAATAAACAAGTTGTTGATGCCATCGAAAAGAGTTTCAACTCTTTCAAACCAGTCAAGATTGATACTTCCAAACAACTGTCTACAATTCAACAATATGAAAATTTGGCTTTACAAAATGCTAGAGAAACAGAACAGATTGTTAACAACGAATTGCAGGATCTAAAGAAGACTTTGCAAAATATTAAGGCCGCTAGACCATTTGATCAATTAACAGTCGAAGAATTAGTTAAGGCTAAACCTGAAATCGATCAAAAGGTAGAACAAATGGTAAAGAACGGTAAATGGGAAGTTCCAGGCTACAAAGAAAAGTTTGGAGATTTAACAGTAATGTAGTTGCACCATCTCTTTCTTGTAATTAACACACAACAACCAATCAATAACTATTGCGCAATGAAATAAGTGATTCATTTTTATCTTTAAAATTTGATTATTTGTCCTTCTTGAGAGATATTACTTATCCGTATATATAAATATTCCTCCTTTTATTCTTTATTTCAATATTGTTTATACAAATAAAATCTAAATATATATTCTAACCCTTCACTTTTTAAAAAAAAAAAATCTAAAATAAAATAAAAGAGAACAAGATTTATCTCAAGAAAAACGACTTCTACATCATTCTCAATAAGAACACGTCTTGACGGGAAAATAACGAATCTAATATATCATGAATAACAGTAAAGAAATATCTGATACTTTTCTGAAAGCAATTGATCATGAAAGAAATCAAGATATAGAACAAACAACACAATTATTGAAGTCTTCTTCTTTAAAAAGTTTAGTCAAATCTGGTTTTGCTATATCAAATTTATCATTATTGAATATTAAGAATGGGATAGGTGGTAAACTATATTTAGAGTTTGGCCCCAATCATTCTGCTTCTCTTGAAATTACAAAGGGACAAATCAAAATTGGTGATATTGTAACTGTTCAAGATTCAAAAAGTTCTCAAAACGTTGCAAACAGTAGTACTCAAAAGAAAACAAAAAGTAGTAAAAAGAAAACTGAAAAAAAACATGGCAATGATGATGATGAGACTACCAGTACTGTGATTACCGGTGTAATTACCAAGATTAATGATAAATTTATTATGGTAGCTCTGGATGAAGAACAAGAACAAAATGCTATCACTTTATATTCCTCGTCAAATTTATCAATTATTAAAACTGTTAATGAAATTACATATAAACGAATGGAATCAACTATGAGAAAATTATCAGAATTTGAATTTTTGTCAAATAATAAGATCGTTCAATACTTGTTAAACGAGACCTCTTTCTCTGTTAGGTCCCCTCAGAGTAATACAGATTTTAATAATCAACAATTGAATCAGTCACAAAAAGATGCAATCAATTTTGCTTTATCAAATGATATTTCAATAATTCATGGTCCTCCAGGTACTGGTAAAACTTTCACTTTAATTGAGTTGATTCAACAATTGGTATCTAAAGGTGAACGAGTTTTAGTATGCGGTCCCTCAAATATTTCAGTAGATACCATATTAGAAAGGTTAGCAAAGATTTTACCGAATAATCTTTTATTACGTATTGGTCATCCAGCAAGATTATTAGAGAAGAATTTAGCACATTCATTAGATGTTTTAAGTAAAAGATCAGATTCTGGTTTAATTGTAAAGGATATATTAATTGAAATTGATAAAACTATAAATGACATTAAGAAATTAAAATCGTTTAAAGATAGAAGGGAAGGTTGGAAATTAGTTAAAGAATTGAGAAAAGAATTAAGAGAAAGGGAGAGAAAGGTTATTTATGATTTAATATTAGAAGCTAAAGTTGTTGTCTCTACATTGCATGGTTCAAGTAGTAGAGAATTGTTATCAGTATATAACAATCAACAACAGAGTGAAGGTACCGAGCGTGTATTTGATACTTTGATTATTGATGAAGTATCGCAAAGTTTAGAACCACAATGTTGGATTCCAATCATATCACATTACAAATCAAATTTTAAAAAATTAGTATTAGCTGGGGATAATAAACAATTACCACCAACTATTAAAACAGCAGATGATAATAAAGTGATTAAAACATTAAGTACTACACTATTTGATAGATTAGTAAAAAATTATGGTGAACAATTTAAGATATTACTAGACGTCCAGTACAGAATGAATGATGAGATAATGAAATTCCCATCAAAATCAATGTATCATGATAAATTAATAGCTGATGATTCTGTTAAAGATTTATTATTGAGCGATTTGCATTATGTTGATACAAATGATTTCAATGAAGATTTAAGTTTCCCAATTATTTGGTACGATACACAAGGTGATGATTTCCCTGAAAGTGAAGAAGATAAAATGGAAGGTACTTTAATAGCGTCATCAAAATTTAATGGTGGTGAAGCATTACAGGTAAAAGATCATGTTATAAATTTATTGGAATTGAATGTTAAACAAGAGGATATTGGTATCATATCACCATACAATGCTCAAGTATCTTATCTTAAAAAAATTCTATGGGAAGAATACCCAATGATTGAAATTTCAACAGTCGATGGTTTTCAAGGTAGAGAGAAAGAGGTAATAATTTATAGTTTAGTAAGAAGCAATGATAAATTTGAAGTAGGTTTCTTGAAAGAAGAGAGAAGAATGAATGTTGCAATCACAAGACCTAAAAAACAATTATGCATAATTGGTAATATTGAAGTGCTACAAAGATGTGGTAATAAATATTTAAAAGAATGGGCTACTTGGTGTGAAGATAATTGTGAGATTAGATACCCTGATATATCAGAGTTATTGGAGAAATATGAATAATATTCGTGAGTGGGAGGGGGTTATAGTTAATTATTTAATTTTTTTATTTACAACTAACAAAATCTATATATTTATTAAAATCTGAAAATAATTTAAAAAAATGCGTTTGAAAGTGAGTGAATGAATTCAATTATTATTATTATTACATATTTTTTTTATACTATTGTTCTTCAAATGTATAAAAATCAACATTTTCATCAGCTGTAACAAACATTGAATATTTTGGATTAAATGCTATGGTTCTTGGACATGAATTTGGAACGGCTTTAATGAATCCTAGAGGTTTTAAAGTTCTACCACTTATAGAGTCTGCATGGTTATATATACCAATTCTGCCGGAATAATCTGTTGCTAAAGTGAACTTACCGTCTGGAGTGAAACAAGCTGAGCCTGAATCTGTAAATTCACGAATTGGGAATGGCTGAGTGCCTGTTAATTCAAACAACTGAGTACCATCCATAGCGTCTAATATCAGTTGAGTACCGCGAGAAGATGATAAAAGTAAATATTTACCATCATTTGAAAATTCAATCTTATTCCATGCAGTTGTAAAGCTACTATTAACTTTAATAATCAAGAAAGGTCCATTCTTTAATTGTTTAGTATCATAAAGACCGATTTCACCGGATTCTGGATTGCCAATTGCAAACACGAGACCACTTGGATCATAAGCTATGCATGTTGGTATAATAGTAGGTATAATTGCTTGAGGTTTTGAGACTCTCAAATCCCATAATCTGATAGATTCATCGTAAGAAGAAGATAAAAAAGTATCATTAATTGGACACATCTGGAGATCATTCACCAAAGCACCGTGACCTACAAAATATCGTAGATATTGGTTTGTCTCTAGATTTAAATACCTTATATCAAAACTTTTCATTGTGGACGAATAGATACATTCTGCTTGAGAATGAGTGAACTTTGCTGAATGACAGCCGTATTTTTTGGATGCGATAGAGTTAACAAACTTGCAGCCTACACTATTATACAATTGCATGGAATCATTGGCAGAGGCTGCTAGGAGGAACTGGCCGTGATCATCAAAGTCCAACGACGTTATGGGGGTCACTTCATGTTCCGGTAGACGAAAGCTCTTAGCAGCTTGAAATTTCAGAAGGGATTCCTTGTTAATGGGGACAGTCATTTTATCAATGTATCTTTAATCAATTGTTATATAGCACCTTGCATATAGAAATCTTGTACTATATTGCATACTAATCTTTTATATTTTTCTTTACTAAAATATTGAAATTTCAGCAGTCTAAAACGGGCTTTAAAAGCAGTGAAAAATTTAAAGATAGCTCATCGCACAAATTGTACAGCAAGAACACAGCAACTGTAGAACAACAAAGCCATGGATAACCAGTTTAGAATTGTTGTAGGCTCTTATGAGCATAATTTACTGTGTTTATCGTTAAATTTGGGTTCAGAAACCCCCCTTTTCACTCCTATCTTCCATTTCCAAGCCCATGCCCTTAGTGTCAGATGTATGGATATTAGCAAGAGATACATGGTATCTGGTTCTAATGACGAACATATCAGAATATATGATATGCAAAAGAGAAAGGAGTTGGGTACACTTTTAGCACACCAAGGTTCCATTACTTCTTTGAAATTCTCCAAGGCTGCTGAAAATAGCACCAATAACAAATGGCTGTTATCTGCATCAGCAGATGGTAAAATAATTATTTGGAGAGTCAAGGATTGGGAAAATGTAGGTGTCTTAAAGGGTCATACTGCCAGGATCAATGACTTAGATATCCATCCATCCAATAGAATTGCCATCAGTGTCAGTGAAGATCATACCATCCGATTATGGAATCTAATGACCGTCAAGAAAGCCGCTATATTGAAATTGAGAAATTATAATCAAAATGGTCAATTTGTAAGATGGCTTGCAAACGGTGAATACTTTGTCGTTGCATTAATCAATAAACTATTGATTTATAACACTTCTGATGCTAAGGTTCATCGTGAAATTGATTATGCTCGTAAATCTGTAATGCACATAGAAGTACAAAAAATAGGTGAACAAGCTGAAGAATATTTATCTGTCGGTATGAGTGATGGTAACGTTCATTTTTATAAGACTGAATCATTGACCAGCGATGAAGAAAAAGAAGAGAAAGAGAAAGAAAGTAAACCAATTGAACCAGAATTCTCCTTACTAGGTCATTCCAACCGTGTCAAGGATTTCAGTTTCTACATGAACAAGAAAGACAGCATTTTGTATCTTGTCACTATCAGTTCTGACGGTAGAGTTGTTGTCTGGAACATGGATACTAGAGAACAAGTAGCTGTCTACGATGTCGGTGAAAGATTGACTTGTATGCTAACCTGTGATGAGAGCATTGAAAAATATGAGACTATGAAGAAGAGATCATCTGAGGGTCTAGATGAAGAAAAGAGTGAATACGAGACTGACACAGAAGAATTGAAGAAGGTTATGTACGGAAATAAGAAGAAGAAGAACAAGAAGTTTAAGAACGCAGACAAGAAGAGAAAAGTCACCGTCGAATATGACTAGAATATCCCCCCGTTTCAATATTAAACAGCCTGTATATTATTATTAAATATTTAAAAATACACCATTTATTATTATATATCTATATTATTATTTCTTTCACATTTAATTTGCTCATTTTTAATCCAATTTTGACAGTAAAAATTTCTAAATATTTGGAATTTAGTTCTTAGTCTCATCAGATCCTTAATGTGATGAAATATATTACTTTTTCACTTTTATATTTTGTTCATTTGTTTTGTTATTTTTGTGTCTTTTGAAAGTTTAATTAACTCGCTTTTTAAAATAATGTTTAGGTATATCAAAATAGCAAATTAATAAACAATGTGATATTTTTGAAATAAATAGATACATACTTTTATATATCTTGCAACTGATATAGGGATCTGTGGGAAAGATCAACAAACTGTAAAGATGTCAAATAAACCACAAAGAAATAACAATTCACCATTTCTTACGGTGCCAAATGATGGTATCACTCATAATCATCATCATCCAGTTGAATTTAATAGTCCTCTGGAGCAGAAAACTATAACTTCATTAGCCTCCCTGGCAACTCCAAATCATCGATCTACAAAACAAGAGAAGAATGGCCTTTTGGCATCCATGTCGAAGAACAGTCTTCTCGCATCAACACTCCCCTCCAGTTTACGAAAGATGAGCCTTCAAAGAGACGTTTCAGGTAACTATGAGATACCAAAGATGGCCTCTAACATACCACACAACAATAAGATGGAGGATGATACTGATATACTACGCAATCCCGATAGATCATTGTCCCATCAACATCAGCCACCATCTCTAGATCTGGAAGCATTGAATAACGATATCTCTGATATATCATCCATTGAAAAACTGCGATTATGGAGACATGATGCCCTTTTACAACATTTATATTCAACTGCTGAATTCATAGGTAATAAGATATTATCTATTACCAATGATCCAACAGATGCTTTCTGGCTTGCTCAAGTTTATTACCAAACTGGCGCTTATTTTAGAGCTATAGATCTTCTTTCACAAAATGATTGGGAAAAATCTAACCTTATTTGTAGATTCCTGATAGGTTTATGTTTATTTGAATTACAAAAATATGAAGAAGCGTTGGATGTGATTGGTGAGACTAACCCTTTTGCATCTTCGAATAATATGTCATTTTCACAAGATTCATTATCTAACAACAATAATAATATTGACATCAATAACAACACCAATAATAATAACGATAATATTAGTAATAATTTTGTCGATATTAACGCATCCTCTTTCTTTCAAGACGATGGTGGTATTAAATTAGAATCTTCGATGTGTTATATTAGAGGCCGTATATTTTTGTCTCAAAATAGTTTGAAAAAAGCTAAACAATCTTTTATTGAAGCTGTTTTAGTCGATGTTAAAAATTTTGAAGCATTTCAACAACTAACAACTAATAATTTGTTATCTGCAAAAGAAGAATGGAATTTGATAAAAAATTTAAAATTTTCAATTTTAGGTAAAAATGAAGATTTAATAAGAAATTTATATTTATTGAGATTATCAGATATTATGAATCCGGAGATTCAAGGTACTGCTAAAAATTCATTAATTGAAAATTATTACTTAACTGATAATATTGATATATTATTATATGATATTCAAAAATTGTATAATGAGAGTAAATTTAAACCTTGTATTGAATTATGTCAAAGGGCTATTGAAATTGATGAATTTAATAAAGATATATTAGCTATTTATATTTCATGCCTTTATGAACAAGATTGTAAAAATAAATTATATCTATTATCACATAAATTATCTGAAAGTTACCCAAATGCTGCAATTACTTGGTTTAGTATAGGGACATATTACCTTTCAGTTAATAAAATTACAGAAGCTAGGAAAAACTTTTCAAAATCATCAGTAATTGATCCAAGGTTTGCTCCTGCCCTTTTGGGATTTTCACATACATATGCATTAGAAGGTGAACATGATCAAGCTATATCTGCATATTCAACTGCTGCGAGATATTTTCCAGGTATTAATGCACCAAATTTATTTATTGGTATGCAATATATGGCATTAAATACAATTTCTTTAGCAGAAGAATATTTTGGTTTATCATATGATATTTCACCAAATGACCCATTATTATTAAATGAAATGGGTGTATTATATTTTAAAAAAACTGATTATTTGAGAGCTAAAAGATTTTTAAAAAGAGCTTTTGAAGCATCAAAAAGTTTTGACATTCATTCTAGAACTGTATTATCAATTCAAATTAATTTATCACATACTTATAGAAAATTAGGTGATCATGAGAAAGCAATTCAATGTATTAAATCTGTATTAGAGACATCAGGTAAAAATTCGGATTTATATTGTACTTTAGGTTTCTTATATTTAAAGACAAAACAAATTCAAAAGGCAATTGACAGCTTACATATTTCATTAGCTATGAAATCATCGAATCAATCTGCTCAAGAACTATTATTACATGCATTAGAGATAAATGTAACAGCAAATTTAGAAAAAACTGATCATCCATTATTTTTTGGAATTTCAAATAAGATAAAAGATAACAATAACAATAATAATCAAAAGAATTCAAATAGATATCGTAAGAAATCGATAGTGGATTTGACAGTAAAGAAGAGATCAATTAGAAATGCGACAATTGAAGAATTTAATAAAAGAATAAGAAAAAATAAATCACATCTTCTTGATACGAAGAAAGATATACGAAAACCACAGGGCGGAGCTGAAGATGATGATGAGGAGGAGATAATGGATATGAGTTGATTAATAAGGGAGTGTGTCTCTGATAAAATAATAATATTCATAAAAAAAAAAACAGAAAAAATAACTATCAATATATATTATTTTTATTGGTCTATGGAAGGTATATGCATACATAAGAATATATATACACACAAAAACAATGGATATATATATATATATATACTAAATAATTTTTTTATAATTATAAACTTTGCATTTCATTAATTCATTCATTTACTTATTTATTTACATTTTTAAATTGAAAAACTGGTTTTGGATTTTCAGTTTGTGAAGAAGTATTATTTTTTGATTTTCTTCTTCTTCTTCTTCCAGTTCTTGTCGTATTCTTTCTTGTATTATCAGATGTATCAATTTTATCTATATTTTTTGTATTATCAATATTTTCCTTTGTATTATTTTTTGTATTATCAATATTTTCTTTTCTATCATTTTTTGCAATATTTTTTGTATTATTTTCCTTTGGTTTGCTTTTCTCATTAGATTTTTTAGTATCATTAACATTATTATTATTAGATTTTTTATCTTTCATTGAAATTTTATCTTTATCATTTCTATTCTTTCTTTCATTAACTTTTTTATTTCTAATTTCTATTTTCCCTCTTTTATCAAAGACTATATGCTTTTTTGATATTTCAGATTCATCAATTTTCTTTTCAGTAATAATTTTATTTGAATCATTAATCAAAAATTCCTTTCTAAAATCTTTTTTTAATCTTGAATTAACTTTTTCATCATTAGAAAATAATAATTTATATTTTTTTTTATAAGAGGATCTTGGCAATGGTTCAAGGAATTTATTTATACCATCATTTAATATTTTCAATTTATTTTTTCTATCCTTATCATTAATATTTAAATAAAAATCATAAAAAATTTTAATAAGTGGTAAATTGGAGTTTAACCATTTTTCAAATTCAAAGAACCAAATTAATTCAAATGAAATAATTTTAAATTGATCTTTATGTTCATAAGCATAATTTAAAATATTCGAATGATTTAACATTAAAAATTTTTCAATAATTTTATCATAAATTGGTTTATTTAATTTAATAGTATTTTTAATTGTAATCATTTCTTTATGTAGAATATTTAATTTTTCTTTAGTATTACCATTTTTAATAGGACTTGAAATTGTCTTTTTAATTTTTCTATCAAAACTAGTTTCTTTTTCAATTAAAATATCTAAACTTTTTAATAAATAATGATAATTTTTAATTGATTCAATAAATGATATACCATTTTTTTTATTAAAAGACAATAATGAATAATCGTGTAATAATGAATGAAGTGCAACATTTTTTCTAATATCAGGTTTAGTATTATTATTTCTTTTTTCAATTTTTTGTTTGTTAATCCAATGATTTAATATAAGATAGTTGAATTCATAGCTAAAATGATCAGTTGATAATTTAAAATCGGTATCAATAATAATCTCTAATGGAATATTCGAAGTTTCAGTTGTATTTTTCGTTGTTTTTAACTTTAAATTGGTATTAGTATTGTTCTTTTTTATTTTACTTGGTTTACTCAAAAGTATATCATTAAGATCATCAATTTCAAAATCTGAGAAATCATTATCAATTTTATCTGGTATTGATGAATTTTTATCAATTATTATAGTACTATTACTACTATTAATAGATTTTATTTCAATTTTAGAAGAAGAAACTTCAAGTTTTGAATCATCATTTAATAACCATTTTGATTTACTATTATCTTTTTTAACATTATTAGTGGTATTATTTATTATATTATTATTTGATATATCAGAATCATGAACTTCTTGCAGTAAAAACTGCATCATTTCAGAATCTTCCATACTTGGTTAATTAATTAATTAATTAATTGGTTTTGTTGAGATTAAAGATATTGATTATCAATTTTATTGCAAATCCTTTTTTTTTATCTTTATTATTGAATTTTTCAACTTTTATTTTATTTTATTTTATTTTTTCAATCTTGAATAAATGTCAGAGATAGAGTGACACTAAAACAATGAATATATATATATATATCAACTTGTATTTCTAATACTATATATAAGTATATCTATTAATTAATTAAAAAAAGCATATTTAATAATATAATAAAGTACTTCTTTGTATAATTTGTATCTTTTTAATGAAATATTCAAGTGTATATTTCATGTCACATGATCTCATCGAGCTGAAAAAAAACAAGATTCAAATCGATCTCACTTTAAAAAAAAAAATATCGAAAATAATACAAGAAAGATATCAAATATTATTAGATCAGAGACCATAGCTCGAATAACAATGACATCTTTATCACAAGCTCAAGTTATCTTTGTACTCGGTGGTCCAGGTGTTGGGAAAGGTACCCAATGTGCTAATTTAGTACGTGATTATCAATATGTTCATTTATCAGCTGGTGATTTATTACGTGAAGAACAAAAAAGACCAAATTCTGAATATGGTGATTTAATTAAGAATTATATATCTGAGGGATTAATTGTACCGCAAGAGATTACTATATCATTATTAAAGAATTCAATTAATGAAAATTTAAAAAATGGTAATAAAAAATTTTTAATTGATGGTTTCCCAAGAAAAATGGATCAAGCAAAAATATTTGAAAAAGATATCGTTGAATCAAAATTTGTATTATTCTTTGATTGTTCAGAGAAAGTAATGTTAGAAAGATTAAAGAAAAGGTCCGAAACAAGTGGTAGATCAGATGATAATATTGAATCAATTAAAAAAAGATTTAGAACATTTGAAGAAACTTCAATGCCAGTCATTAAATATTTCGAAGATATGGGTAAAGTCGTTAAGATTAATTGTGAAAAATCAGTTGATCAAGTATATGAAGATGTTCAAACTGCATTAAAAGATAGACTATGAAAATAATATCACTTATTTAATATAATAAATATATATATGTATATATATACCGTATGATGATACATTAATAATATAATACTTCAAAAAAAATAAAATTAAAGAGTTAGAGAGAATCAGGAACGTATGGAAGAAAGAACCTTATGATAATATGAGAGTGTCAACTACCTCTTGAAAATAATTCTGTAACTACAACTACAACAAGTGAATCTATTTCTTGAAATAAAAATTATCTTATTATCCTTGATTTTTGCTCTGTGGAGAAATCGAACCCACTGAAAAGTAAGTATTTTTAAAAACGATTTCTTAGTTTCGTAAATTTCAGAGCTCATCGCAAGATTGAAAATTGTGTAATTTAAGAGAACCCTTTAAAATGAATACCACTGATAATATAATAATTACTTATACATGCAAACCAAATATAAAGACAAGTTTGATTAAAGATTGGTGTTTTATTGTAAACAAGGAATATTTATTAGTAGTTATGGCAAGATGGTGGTGAAAACTTCGAACGGTATTATGATTGAGGGATATCTAGATATGATCCTCGATGCAGATGATGGTAAATTTATTTTCACAAATAAAGCCCATTTAAATAGATTGCAGATGCAACTTCGAATATCCTTTAAGAATAAGAGTTTTACCCGAAAAGAATATATTGATATTCTAGAAAAAAAATTAAGGATTTTCAGTGAAAAATTACTTCTAAGTGCCATAAATCTAAAATTTGGAATAACTCAATCATTTGAAGGTAAATGCCATTCGATTCAACAATTAGTGGATATATTTATGGCATATGAATTAACATATAAACCACTAATTGATTTTGATATTGAGCTTGAAAATATATATTCCAATAATATGCGTGTTATATTATTAAATCAGTTCATTAACTGTGGGTTTGATATCAATGTATACAATGATAATATCAAATCTATATGTACAGAATACCTTATAGAGGGAAATAATTTTGAAAAATTAAAATATTTCAGTTATTACCTTAATTCATTCCAACTAAATATTCATGATAATTGCATGATTGAATCAATACATTCATTTTTTACACATGCAGCATATACTGCTTGGTACGACTTGATGTTTAAAAATACATTTGATAATATTATTCTTTATACTAGAAGATATTTTTGTCTTTTACAATACATTTATTCAGGTAATGCATCAAAGTTTGAATCTGAAAAATTAAAGTCATTAGATATCTTATTTAGTAGTCCATCTATCTTACCTCAATCTTTTAAGAAGTATACATTGAAGCCAGAAGAATTAGAAGAATTATGCCAACTACTTGATAACAAGATAGACTTTAACTTTGAACAGTTTGCTGTCTTATTTACAGATCATCACTCTATAGAGATTAATCCTGATGAGGATATAAATATTTTATTGGATAAGATTGAAATCTTAGATGGAAGGTTCCCTATAAATTTAAAAAGAGAATATAAATATATTTCAAAGATAAGAGAAGTAATTGTGAAAAATTACGAAAATGAAATAAAATATCAATTTGAAAAAACTGGAAATGATTTAACTGAAAAAATACATAATTCAATAATTCAAAATATAAAAAAAATACAAAATAAAAATATTAATAATAATCAAGGTATTCGATCGATAAGATTATTGGCTGTATTTTTAGGTTATTATATTCCAGATCCTAAAACTTTTTTCTTAAAATATTTTAGACCATATGTTTTCCATATTTTGATCTTACAACAATATCCGACTAGTACCTTTATTTACAAACTACTTAATGAATTAAGTAAATTCTCTAATTCATCTAATTATAGATTTGTGTCACAACTAGTTGGAAGTATTTTAAAGGCAGTTTACTCTAAACCAACAAATTATATAGATACATCTACAACATTTACATTAATACCAATAAACTATGAATTAATAAAAGAATGGTTACCATTTAATAAAGATGAAATTGCAATATACCCCAATGATTCATATTTAAAAATATGGCAAGAAGAATGCCAAAAACATCTACCAGAGAAAAAATTAACTAATCTCGTTGAATATAATGTTGTTGAAACAGCAACTCCAATATTATATTTAGATTTTAATAACAAGAAAAAACGGTTAGCTATTATTTCAAATATTACGATTTCGGCAATACTTAATTTATTCAATTTAAATGATAAATTAGATATTGATGAGATGGCTAAATTATTGCATATACAAGATAATATTCCAAAAATTAAAACTTTAAGAAAAAATATTAATATTCTTTTAAAACATAACCTATTGATTGAAAAGGATTCATTTTTTAAGTTTAATAAAAAATTTTTACCAACTAATAAGGCTAAAGCTTTAGGCAAAATGATTGTTGCTTGAAATAGTGTTACCATATATGTAAATAATTATTTCTCAAAGTACCGAGCAGATGTTATATTAAGTTTAAAACTCTCTAATTAAGTAGGAAATCTCAAACAAAATGAATACACGAATTTTAAGCCAACCATTTAACGAAAGTTATTATCTACTTCGTAGTATGTCTTCGGTTATGAAAAGTTGTAATATCTCTGAGCTTTTCTATCTTGTCATCTCATCTCTGTTTTGTTAATCAGAGAGCGTATTTTGACTCACCTTGACAGAAATTAGTTAATTCTGAAATAATTAAAATTTTTAATAAACTTTACTCAATAAAAATATTAATATATAACTGTTGGCATATTTTAGTGTTTGGGTAATATCTACAGCAAATGCGGAAAGGTCTTTTAGTAAATTGATTCAAAATACTAAGCGCCAATCATTGAAGGCAGAGACTGCAGCAAGTGAGGTTTTAATATCTTCTGTGATTAATGCATTTGATACTTTGTTAAATTTAGAAAGCCTTTTTGAAAACTATTTATCTGATCTTTTAAATAAATGAATATAATAAATCTTATTAAGAAATCATCTTGAAAAATTAAAAGTTTCCAACTGGGTTTCCATCAAAATCTGGGTAAACTTAGCCATATTTTACTTGTTTCCAACAATTTTTCAACACAAAAATCTCAAAAATTTCCTACTTTCCATGAGAGGAGGACTGCTGTGATATCTAAATAATTTATAGGTATATAAGTGGCGCTTCGAATTAATGAAGCACCTCATCAAGATCCTAAGTAACCAAATTGTATAATAATTAATTAACAGAATCCACCCGGATTGACTAACCGTTTCTTTTAGTCCAGATACTTTATTACAATTTCTGTGGTATATATCTTTATTATAGGCTATTAACTTTATTATTACTTGTGTTACTTCAGGAAAATTCTGACTGAATATTTGATAATAATTGACGACACTTTATTAATTACAGAGAACAAACAAAATCATAATGAAAGTGATAAAATCGCCTTTAACTTAACAAGTTTTGGATCATTTTTAAGGTAAATTATCATAATATATTGGTTGTGACTTATTTTTTTTTGCATTTCACAGATGACCACATTTTTTTATTGCCATGGTGATATAGCTTTAGAAATGGGGGAAATAAAGATAAAAAAAGAATGATAAGCTGCAAGGAATAATATGATTATTTGCCTTAAAAATTTTTTATATTTAATCCGAGGAACTATACAATATATTCACTCTCCTTATCATGACCTATTGATTTTCTTGTCAGGATGTTAGCTGGAGGGGTTGCTATTGGAGAAGGTTAACCAATCATTAATAATACACAAGTAAATCACAAAAAAAAAGTATAAAATGGCCCTTGAATTCTCTAATATAAATGAAAAAGATGAACCACCAAAGTATCAAGACATTTTTAAACCAAATAAAAATACATCTACAGTGACTAAATCCAGAAAATTTACAATGGGTCAAAAGGTTTCCATGACATATTATCAAACCAGATACTTGAAAGGGGAAGCATATGATGATGAAACACTGAAGTTTTTATATGAAAAACATCAAGAAAAGAAACCAATTCAGAGGAAGATTGATCAATTAAAAAAAAAGTTAGATAGTCAAAACAGTTGCAAGTCTAATAATTTTAACAGAAGATTGCAAACAAAAACCCTCGATGAAAGAATAATGCTTAATAAATTATTAGAGGATGATAATAAGATAATTAATGAGATAGAGTCTGAAATTAACAAATTAAAGGAGGAGATACGTCAAATTGATAGAGAAATGAAGGAGAAGAAGGATGCATATACCAGAAACAACATGCCTCTTCCTGCTCCAACTCAATCTGCTGTTCAAGCTCCAATTCAAGCTCCAACTCAAGTTCCAACTCAAGTTCCAACTCAAGTTCCAACTCAAGTTCCAACTCAAGTTCCAACTCAAGTTCCACCTCAAGTTCTAACTCAAGCTCCAACTCAAGCTCTACCTCAAGTTCTAACTCAAGCTCCAACTCAAGTTCCAACTCAAGCTCCAACTCAAGCTCCAATTCAAGCTCCACCTCAAGTTCTAACTCAAGCTCCAATTCAAGTTCTAACTCAAGCTCCAACTCAAGTTCCAACTCAAGCTCCAACTCAAGTTCTAACTCAAGTTCCAACTCAAGCTGCTGTTCAAGCTCCACCTCAAGTTCCAACTCAAGCTGCAGTTCAATCTGCTGTTCAAGATGCTGTTCAATCTGCTGTTCAAGATGCTGTTCAATCTGCTGTTCAAGATGCTGTTCAAGATGCTGTTCAAGATGCTGTTCAAGCCGTATTTCAAGCACCTGTTCGAGCACCTGTTCGAGCACCTGTTCGAGCACCTGTTCGAGCACCTGTTCAAGCACCTGTTCGACCGCCAGTTCCATCCACAGTCCCAGTTGAAACTGCAGCTCCAGCTTCTGTTGTAGAGTCTACTGGGGAGAGTAGTACTGAGCGGATATCGGATCAGGAAGTTGAGGATGAAGTTCATGCTGTAGTTCAAAACACAATTCGAAGTTATACTGAGAATCCTACCATAAGAAAAGCTATCATCTCGACATTGTTTAAAGAATATCCAGAAGATATGCTTAATGGAAATCAAATTGACTAGGTTGATACATTCATAAGAAAACGGCAATATATATAGATATGTATCCGGCATATACGTTTGATAGTCAATTTTCTTCTTATATTGAAATGTGTTAAAACTTTTCCTAGAGTAAAGAGTAACAGCTAAATAATAGTCGTAGGCCTTTACTACATGTCCTAAACTTATTATGGGCGTAGATCTTAATTGTATCGTTCACTTATATAAACTATAAAGTGTTACATAATATATAACTATTATATTCACACATACGCGCTGTACATGGAATGATAGTGCCACTATATATGAGCTCTATGCATTACCATGTAACAGTAATGCCATAATACATCATTTCACTGTGACCATATGGTAAATTATGTCTTGCATCAGTAAGCTATACTATTTCTGGAAATGTGAGAATCTCTATTAGAGGACCTAATCTCAACATTCATTAATTCGAAGCGCCTCTTATATATCTATAAATTATTTATGATTGTTGTTGGAGCTTAAGCTCTTTAGAGAGTAAGGTTAACTGATATTATCTTATTTATACGTAAATAGTGATGGTTACGCTCGCACGCTGTGTAATGATCTGACTATTAGTTTGTATTTTGACTCACCTCGACAGAAATTAAAGGTATAAAAGTAGAGGCAGTATGAAGACATCCTAGGAAGGAATATGATGGTGATACACATTATGTATTAGTATCCCATAATCAATACAGATAATCGCAACATATTGTGTTATAGAAAGGGCACCAAACTCAGAAAAAAGAAGAACAAAAGATAAAAAAAAAATGGCTCCATTAACAGTACCATTTAAACAAATGGATGTATTCACATCAGTTCCATTTAAAGGTAATCCAGTTGCCGTTATTAATTGTCTGGATATTAATGATGATCAAATCACTAAAGAACAAATGCAATCAATTGCCACATGGACAAATTTATCAGAAACTACATTCCTGTTTAAAACAAAATTAAAAGAGTGTGATTATAAATTACGTATTTTCACACCTGTTAAGGAACTAGATTTTGCTGGACACCCAACAATTGGTTCTGCTAATGCATTTTTACAATTCACAAAACCAACTACTAAACCAAAATCTTTGAAACAGGAATGTGGTGTTGGTATAATTGACCTTAAAATTGATGAAAATGACAGAATTTCATTAAAGGCTAATGTCAATGGTTATGAAGTTATGGATTCACAAGAGTTAAAAAATGAATATTCTAGTGCTTTAGGTGATCTTAAAATAATAAATGATCCAATTACTGTTAATACTGGTATTAAATGGTTAGTTATATTTACACAAGATTCTAAAACATGTTTTGATTGCGATCCAAATTATACAAAGATTGCACAATTAAGTAAAAAATACGATAACATTGGGGTGATATTAGCTGGTAAGAAGAGTAATGATAACCAACAATATGAGATGAGAGCATTTGCTCCAGTTATCAATGTCAATGAAGATCCAGTTTGTGGTTCAGGTTCCATCTCATGTATTACTGCAATCCAACATTATGAAAAATTCGTCCATACTACAAATATCTCTATTACACAAGGTGGTAGAGTTAATCGTGATGGTCGCTTATTTACTATCATTAAAGTATCTGAAGATAAATCTATTACATACCATACTGGTGGTGATGCGCTATGTTTAGTAGATGGTAAAATTAACATTACCATTTAAATAATAGGTTTTCAGTATAAAATAAAAAAATATAGACTGATCAAGCAAAAAGATTGTAATTTACGAATAAAAATTTAACGAGATAATAAATAAACTGAAACATGTATATGTATGTAGATGATATATATCTATATATAGTAAAAAACTATTAAAAATTTTAGAAGACAAAAAAACGAAAAAAAAATTATAACCCATAGCATATGTTGAATCCCCTATAACGATGCGATAAACTTCTTATCATCGTAAACCTCACCTCTTCTCTTTGCAAACTTGAAAGCGTTGCTAATATCTTCCTTTAGCATAGCAACTCTCATAGTAGCAAGAATATTAGTGGCTGCATTAGAATGACCATATACGCCACCATTGAATGCAGAAGTAGCATCCTTACCCAAAGCATCTCGTAATAATAATTCACCACCTGGATGTATATCTAAATAACGAGTAACATCATGTACAATACCTGAAATGATAACTAAATTTGGATTTGTCTTTAAATTTTCAATAAAATCTGATTCTTCCCATACAGGTAAATCAATTAAACGTGGACCAAAATTTAATAATTTCTTATCTCTATTAATTTTCTTTATTTGTTGTTGAATAATACCAATTTTAATAGCATTTGAAGAAAATTTTTGTAAATTATAGGCAAAACCAAATACAGATGATAGATAAATGAATATTTTAGTTGGATCATATTGATACCATCTAATAGCATTTCTATAATCAGAAGGAAATTCATGATGGAAATTATGGTAACCTTCACCAAAAGTGACTAATGCAGTGATCCAATTATCTCTTGGTGTACGTTTATCATCAAATGGTTGAGTTCCTAAGAAATGAGCTAATGAGTTAATACAGAAAGTAGCTTGTTGAATAGCAAAAACACGTAAGACACCTGCATAAAGGAAACCACCAGCATAATCATTAAAGAAATAACCACAAAATAGACATGGGAAAAGGTAACCGGATAAGAACATTAAAGGAATGTAATGTTTATGTTGGAAAGTGACAATTGGATCATCTAAAAGATCAGAAATATCAGCTCTTGCTTTAAAACGTGGATTTGGAATTAATAACATCCAACCCATATGAGAATACCAAAGACCTTTTCTAGCATCATATGGATCTTTATGTGTATCAGTATAACGATGATGAATTCTATGAGAATGTGCCCACCATTTAATTGAACCTTGAACATTTGCAGCACCAAAAATTGCAAAAAATAATCTTAATGGCCATTTTGCAGAATATGCTTTATGAGACCATAAACGATGATAACCTGCAGTAATAGTAATACCTGCTACTACATAATAAGCCAATGCGAAATATAATGTATTTTTATCTAATGTAGTAAATTGTTTAAAAGCGCAATAAATACCAATAGCTGGGATCAACACAACCAAAACAAAATTTAGCCAATTAATCTTTTGATGCCAATTATCTAGAGTCCAAGGTTGTTCTGAAATATGAACTTTTTTCGAATCTGAACCAGTAGATTTTGTTTTAGCGCCTACATTTGTCATATGTTTTGTACCCATAAAAGAACCCAAACCATTAACGACTCTTTTATTGTATTTGTGCATCCCAGATGCTAAAACATTGGCATGACCAACATCTACTCTGGGTATTTCACTCTCCCTTGGCGTCATTACACTTTCATCTTGTGTGTTAGAATTTGCTACCATTGTATATATTGTGATACTTTGTTTATGTCCAAGGTATTGTTACTATTATTATTGCAGACATCAACAATAGAAGCAAATGAGATGGGATGAGATGAGGTGAAATATCAAACAGAAGGGATGGGCCCATACTTATATACTTTAAATTATTTTGTTTTGCGTCATTCCAGTATGATCTGGCAAAGTTGCATTGTTTGGGTATACAGCAAGATATATAGCGATAACCAGGGATATTAGCGTATTATCCGAGCCTGTATTGTTGGATGGACCACCCAACCACTTGACGACCTCTTGTTGGCACATTATATACCTCAGATATTGTTGGGATAGGCACTAGACACTCCCAACAATAAGGGCTTCCGGTAGTTTCGGAGATGCCCTTGCTACTTAGAAGGCAACCTCAAGACTGCTCTGCTAAAGCCGACAAAAGCTCGGTTGGCTATTGAGTCATGATCTGAGTCTATATATGCCATATATGTGCTTGTTGGGTGTGTACAGCTTTGGCTTGGCACCAATCCTTGGGTCGGAATTCTGTCGCTAGAATTGAATGTTTTATTTATCTACAAGTCAATATTGGCGTATTTATTACTTTATTAATATTTGGTATTTAAACCATAATAATAAGGGAATATGAGAGGGTGTCACGTGATGTCTGTTAAAAAAAAAGATAATGTCACTATCTGGATTCTAAAAAAAGGAGATGATGAGCTGGATCATTTGTAATATTACCAAATTATTTTTAGATGTTGATACAGTTATAGTGTTGTTGTTGGTTAAACGAAATGCTCCTTTGTTTATGTTGGGCATTGTGTGTTTTACACTATTACAGTCATTTGTGATCCATTAATCCAATAAGCGGCTATCATCCAACTGTCAAAATTATATAAGTATATATTAATAAAAAGAGGTTATTCAACAATATCTTATCAAAAAGAAGGATATCAGGACTATTTAGCATTTTCCCATATACAGTGTTACATGTCATGAGATTTTTGGTATGTCTTTTCAATCAGTTATTGTTATCCATCTTTCATTCGAATATTCTACCTTTACTACAAGTATTTGAGCTTTCAATTAAGATATTCCTTCATTTACAGTATTTATCACACTGGTCATCAAGGAATAGAGAATTGGTAACACAAGGTTCATTGCAACCTAATGTTGCCTTTTTTAATGCTTTAGCTATAGGTATTGAAGCAATTAGTTTTACTCTTTATATAAGAAATTTTAAAAAAATAAATTTTAGTATTACTTATTTGCATTATTTATTTTTAATTAAAATTTGGTTATTTATTATAAAATGGTATATCGTTTATTTTATTTCAATAAAAAAGAGAAAACAATTGTATGAAAGAATTGCATGATAAGTTGTTTTTTTTCATCCTAAAAAGTAATAGGATTGCTATAGAAACTTATATAAATACATTCATATATATATATTAATATTTACTGCATTTTTTATTTTATTAAATCAATTAATGGTCACGAATTGTATATACATGCTTATTTATACAAATAATGATATCTATTATTCCTAAAAAATATTTTAATATATAATGGGCTCATTTATTTTATATATAATTTATATTCCTTTCTTAAAGTACGTTTTGAAAGTGTATAAGTTGGACAGCTAGATAGCTCATTTTCCCATTTCTTGGGTAGATTGGCGAGTTGGTTGTATGCTAATGTCCCAGGATGACCCATACAAGCATGATATAACGAGACATCTGGAATATTTGAAATTTCTCTTGATAAATAATGATTTTGCACATGAGAAGTATAAGCAATGCTTTGTGAAGCGATGGAATAAGAATAAAAGACAGATGAGTTTAAATAAGAAGATAAAGTATATAAACCATTAAATAATGGAATAATCGCATTAAACGTTAGAATCAGAATCCAAGATTATTGCTTCTTCCTTTTTAAATAAGAATTGCCGTGATGAATTCTGAGATGCATGAATAACCGAAATTAAATTGACAGACATAGAAGGTATATATGCTGCCTTCTTTAATCTAAGAGTGCCAATATTAAAAGAATTATAGCCCTCAATCTTTTCATAGTAAGCTACACCAGAGATTATATCATTTTCACCAGCAGGAGTAAAGCTTTTTTTCAAATGATTCCAAATTATTGCTTACCTGTTTTTAAGTATACCCAGTATCTAAGACCTATTGATCATTGAATACTTTTTCATTAGTTGATACATGAATAGGTAAACCCATGTTGGAAGATTTTTCACTATTATTTAATAGTAAATTTTTTTTTATTATTTCAGCATTTGGAATCTTTTACTTTTAATATTGGACATTCACTCAAATAGTGATTCTTTGAGTAGATGGCAAATGTTTTAGTTTTAAACTCCTTTTTGTTGAACTTTCCTCCAGTGGCAATCAGCGCTTGAGTTTCCACCTCATGGTTCTTTTCAGGTGGCATGTATTCAGTGATATCGTTAATTTTCACTAAGTTTTTATTTCCTTAGAAATCAAAGAATTTTGATTGAGCTGCTGGATGAGCAAGAAGTTACAGCATGGCGGCTATATAGTATTTAAAGTCTTTTCTATTATTTCTGATATTTTTTTGAATCTCAGAGGGAAAATTATTTAATACGTCTAATGGAATAACATGAGAGTTAACCATGTTGAAACTAGCGGCAATTTGTTCACAATGATCTACTTTTTCTCTGATTGTTTTTTTCTTCACTTCTGGCAGTTTGACTAATACTTTAGCAGTTTGTTTTGCTTTAATTGAAACATATTCTGTTTTAAGAGCTTGGATTAGACCAAGCCCTATGGATTCTGCGTCTTTACTGAAGTATTTATTGATGAATCTTCTAGTAGTACTTATAGATTTATTCATGCATAAAAGGGCAAGTACCGTATCAAACATTAAATTAATGCTATGGATTTCCTCTAAGGTAGAATCAGAGTTTAGAAATGAGGGATTAGCCGCCCCAGTTTCGTAGCAATTATACCAAGCAGTGTTCTTATAGAATAAGTACATTTCTAATTTCTTCAACCAGATGTTGAAGGTACTTGGACCGGATAATTTTAAAAGTAGCACGTCAGGTCCAAATTCCTACAGATCTGCCTCATAATTTCAAAACTATTCACATATTATGTGTATGGTTCAAAGTTCTTTGATAGCATCTGTTTAATACTTTATTGCTCAATATTTATTTTTTTTATTTGTTTACAAAAAATAATAAATCTGATATTTACAAAAATGATCTAAGAATTTGTCAATAAAAAATATTTAAATATTTAGCTAATATGTATTGTAATATAGTGTTTACAAGATAAAAACAAGAATTAATATTTACTTGAAAGCTTAATATCTTATTAATAATATATTAAGATCTCGTGCGTTATATTGCAGCAATAGGCCCTTAGTGGTTTAGTTGATGAAATTATTGCTAAAATTATTAAGAAATTCAACATTCAAGGAAGTGGTAATGCTAAATTGCTTTACAATTAATTTGGGTATTTATTTAAGAAGAGAATTATTCGCCTTTACAATTAGAAAACTAATTAAATCTTTAATTTGTTTACTAAAAATATCTAACGAATCTACTTTAAAAAAGTGTTCTTGCATGTAAAGAAACAGCTTTCTTTTGCATGACATATGTTAATATGAAATGTTCTCTGATGAAATTATGTCATCTTTATCGGTATATCAAATCATGGAGGTCAAGAAGAAACTACGATGTTGATATGGAATTTGGTCAGCTTCATTATCTTTATCAATTGTATCATCTGCTCATAAGAAAATTTTCAATGTTTTTACTGATAGCAAATGCATTGAAAACAAAGCTGTAAACAAACACTTAAAAGAAAACGATCACAGTGCGTGATAAAAATCGCAAATTAAGTGAATTCCTGGCTTTAAGAGAATAAATTCCCAACGCTGATGTTATTAAGAAATATGGAAAAAAAGACCAGCCAAAGCTGAATCATGGTATACTAGTCTATCTAAAGCCAATGATTTAAATCAACCAAAAAAGACTGAATTCCAGATACATGTTAAACGCAACATATCTGTAAAAATATAGATATATTGGGATATTAAACCCCAAAAGAGGCTTCTGTTTGAGCAGAGGGTGTTGTTTGTTTTGTTCAGATCCAAGGTTATGGAGCAGTTAATCTTAATTCAATCAGATTAGAGAAAGTGGTTTACATTCCAGGCATGCAAGCTAACTTAATTCCAATCAGTTAAGCTACTGCTTTCTCTTTACTAACAGCCAATTCACAATGAAGATGGTACTACCTCAACGGCAAATATATATAATGGTTTGTAATTACTTTCTTTAGTCAATTCCTCTTCATTCTACTCGATCTCTATGCTAACTTACGTATATGTATACAAGAATAATCTCATGGTTTTTTCTCTAGAAGGGAGTTGTTGATGGGATGAAATTCATGTTTTTTGTAGTGGCAATAGAGTATGCTAAAAGTTTGAGGTCAGGCGTGGAAATGGATTGTATCTAGGTAGGGGGAGGATTTGTTCTGGAGATACCAGTGTTCTAAGTGGAAGACTATGGATTTGGGTAGCCTGTGGCCTCTTTGAGGAGGGAAGTTTGAGTTTGGAAGGTTTAAATGGTGGGTGAAGAGGTTGAAATTTTTATTTTTGGGGAAGGAATTTTTATTTTTTTTTTTTGAATTGTAAGAAGTATTGTTATGATTGTTGTAGTTTAAAGTGGTAGTGTCATTTGTGTAATATTTTTTTTTATTTTGAAAATTGGGATTAATGTGAGAGTAGAAGGAGTAATTTTTGTTTTCATTGTTGGTGGTGGAGTTTGGGAAGAAGGAGGTATTTGTTTTGGTAGGGGTGGAGTGTTGATGGAGAGAATGGAGGTATGAGGTTTCGTTGTGGAGGGTAGAGAGAAGGGTAGATAGGTGGAGGGTTGTGGTGAGGAGATTTGTTTGCTCTTTTCCAAGGCTGTCGTGTTTGATTGTTTTTGTCAAAAACTATATTTGGGATTAGTTAGTAAAAGAAAGAACAACAGAAAAAAGAAAGTTCAATATTCAATAGTAACATACTTTTAATATTTCTACTAATGATGCATTACTTGGTAATACATCAATATTTGGTAATTTAGAACATAATTCAATAAGTTCATTATTGATCTTTTCTAAATTAATATCAATGCTATCATTATTTTGTGGGTTTAATAATGTATCAATAGGTATCTTGTTCATAATTTATTTGCTTGGTTTCATTGACCATGAAGAATCGACAAAAAATAATTATGGATTATTTTTCTTCCTTTAAATATCATCGATCTTTTATATTTATTTACAATAATGAGATTTGTTTCATAATGTTACATTGAATGTACGGTTTTTGATTTCCTAAAACGAAATTGGGGCCAATTTTTTTTAATAAAAAATAACGACAAATATAAAAATCTGACTTTTATAAATACAGACACTATATTTCAAAAGTGTAAATATCAACAATAGTAAGTAATGTAATATGAATCATATAATTTTTATAATAGAATATAATATTTGTTTAGTTTATAATTTACCAAAAAAAAAATATAAGCAAAAATGAAATCACAGAAGCCATTATTTAAAATTAATTTGAAAAAAAATGGTAAAAATATCAAATCCAAACAATTTAGGAATAAATTCAAAGAAAATAAAGGAATAAAGGTTATGTTATATAAAAACAATGACATGAGAGTTCCAGATCCACCATTTTCTTTATTATATGATATTGAAATTGAAAAATCAAAAATCGATATCATAAACAATAATTTTATAATAGAAGACACTAGACTCAATCTTGACGTAGAATTCATCAATAAATCTGATAACACAGAACGTGTGATAAATGGATTTATGGCATTTAGAGCATATTATTCACAATATGGAAAAGGTCTTAAACAAAATATTTTGTCAACATTACTGTCCAAAGCCTGGCACGACAACCCAGATCAACAAACTGTTTGGAACTTCTTTTCGCAGGAGTATAATTTTGTCAAGCCCAAGTGTGGCTTTGTGGAGTGGCTCGTCCAAACTCCCAACACTAATGTTTATACTTATTCCTACTGCTCTTCTTATTCCTCTCCCTCCTCTTCCTTGTCTCTCTTTTCTTATTGTTGTATTCAACTTTTCATAATTAAAAATTAGTAGCATTATTTTAGTGAACACAGCAATACTATGATCTTAAAAAGTGATCAATATCAGTGCAAGGGTATGATTTGACGATAATACCACCTTTGTTTACACTTTTGACGGGTATTATTCACGTGATTAAGATCACGTGAATTTTATTCTTATCTCACAAAGTAATAAGTTCCAAATTTTGAGATAATATTCAAAAACGTAGCCTATCACCAATTTCATTCATGATATTGTATCCAAATTTTTATCTTATCATGTAGCAGCTCTGGAGGGTTGGAATTGACCATTTATATATTTTTCAACGTTCAAACTTTGAACCAGCCATTCTCAGAAAAAAGAGACAAATGGGAAAGAAGTTCAGATATGGAATTATAGATAGCATAATTATAGTACTCAAATACTAGTAGTGAATTTACATGGTATGCTCTGGTTCTGTAATTAACACACTGTATCTTCTTGACTTTTCACTTCTTCTTGTTTAATAAAGAAAATCTTCCATATTTTTTTTTTCTTCAAGTTCCCGGAACTTGCTGAACTTTTATCAGAAGGCTCAAATGACGCAATAAAATGAGAAATTACATAGTAAAAGTGTCAATAGTGTGTTAGATATTCATTTTTTCACTTGTAATATTATTCAGCTTGGAAATTGAGTTACTAAATTGATAAAAATATGAATTTGAAAGAATATTTCCTACAAAAAAAGAGAAAAAAATAATTTTGAGGTAAAGAATTACACGTGACAGAGATGCCGCTTTCTCTTTAAAGAAGAGATCAAAAAAGCAACAACAAACATAGATTACAGATACTTAAGAAAGAGGTTGCATTAAGAAAGACAGATCTCACATTTGAATACTTAATAGAGTATACACAATATCTTGTAGATAGATCCTAATTACTAGCAGAGTCACTAATGTCAACTGCCGCTCTCAATCGAGGGCTTCTGCAACAAGCCAAGGAGACGGTATTGCAATTGGAACTATGCATTAATACGCAATCATTCAGTGAGGTACCCAAATACTTCATAGGACACGAAAATGCTGATCTTAGAAAAGAATATGATAGATGTTTGTTTCAATTGAATTCTCTTTATTTACGTGCACAATTCATTTTTGATAAAATTGAGTCCCATTCTGATCATAATGATGCCATTTATTTAGAGAAATTAATAGAGGAATTTACAGATTTATCTAAGGAGATTAAGGACTTGGAATTCACTGCACAGAGCAGATCTTTTGTTGCCATGACTTCCTCGTCACCTTCGTCACAACATTCTTTTCAACCTAGACCATTGAAGATATTGCAAAAGAGAAGGACTGCTCAATTAACTCCTACAAGGCAAAAGAAGAAAGATACATTAAATAGCAATATTGACGGTAATTCTAAAGTAATTGTATTGGCTGATCATCTAACTTTTACCAGTCCAACTAAATTTAAGAAAGGCAAACAATTAAATACTTCAACAAAATTTTCAACAGTACAACCATATTCGCCTTCTATAACGACATCACCGCCACCACTACGACCTGAATTTATTGGAAAATCAAATGTTAAGGATAAAGATCTGGATCCATTACATAAAGCCCTGCTTCAGAATAAACGTATATCTTTACAATTCCCAGACTATTCTGGTTTAGATGATTCATCTGATCAAGAAACTATAATCGTACATCAACTCCCCGATCAACCAATGGTATTTGATGAACCGCTTCGAAAGTATAATTCTCACGAAAGTATCCTTTCTAAAATCGAACCTATAAACAATAATAACACTTACAATGCTAATATTAATAACTCAAATATAATCTATCCCCCAATTCGTCAAGCTTCAAAACTTAAAAGTTATGGTGCTTTGCGTTGCATATCGTCAAATCAGGTTGATCTATCGACTGCACTTTCTACATCAAATACTACTGCAACAGTTTCAGGCAAACGTATTAACTCAAGAAATTTACTTATTGAGTCTTTGAATAATGCAACCCAACAAAAACGACAGGCTTCTACAATTTCGATCTCTTCGACAACAGCAAACATTGCTAGTTCTTCAAAGTCTTTAGGTAAGAATGTATGGTCCAGTTTTGTCAGTTGGTTAGAGCCCACTTCAGAATCCAAATCATCTAAAAAAGAACAAAAAGAAGAAGCTAAGTCAACTATTCAATTCGAAGGTAAGGAAATAGATCCTCTACATGAAGATATGCAACCATACCAACCAAATTTAGGTTTAGATTCAAATGAATCAATGCCCCAGGACAATGCTAATATTAATCAACCTCAGAATTCTGAAAGAATCATTTCTTCTAGATTATCAATTAATGAACTTGAAAATGCGCTTTCTTCTCAACTCCTAATTTAATAACTAATATTCGATAAACTTGGATTCATCCTTATTCACACAAACTTTTGCAATTACTTTTTTTCTTTTCTAATTACCTTATTTTCTATGTATATTACCTAATTATTAGCTTATTCAATTATATAATTCTTTATTTATTAACATTTAATAATACATTTCTACTTATGCGTCTGCAAAATTATTACCACTTCTGAATAATCTGCTTCTTTCATTTCTAACTAGAATCTTCCTAGCAGACTCTTTTTTCTTTGGCGCCTTAAGAGCTCTTCTACCAAGATATGTAATACTGGCTTTCATACTACCAACAGTCTTGTAGGCATTAGTGACTTTAACAGTTTTGGATCCCTCTTTGAATTTATCGTCAATACTATTTTTGGATCCAAAGGTTTCTACAAGGGATTTCCTATTGAAACTGTTACCGATGATATCACCTTCATCATCATCATCCAAATCTGTTTGTTGTGAATTTGGAAGCATATGAACTGTTTTTATTACACTATTTTGTTTTAATGAATTGAAATCAAACTTTTCATGTTGTTCTTCCGCAAGCATTTGTACAGTTTCGTATTCATCTTCCTTATTCTTGTTAATAAATGATAGACTTTCCCGAACAAACTCTTCACTCAATACGAATTTTGTTGTTGATTCCGTGGTATCTTGTGAAGCTTTCAATTGAGGTTTATCATCTTCCTTTTCAAACGCAAATGGATTTTTAGTCTCTAAGATATCGTCAACCATACTAGTGAAAAAGGCTTTGTTTTTAGAATTTTTTAGTAATTTGTCATTGACCATTTCTAGTCTTTTCTTTTTCATCAAATCCCTTTTCTTATTGTGATATGCCCTCAAGTCATCATCTTCTTCATCACTGAATTCCAGATCCATTCTAGCTCTACTACGTTTTCTAAAACCGCCATTCTTGACATCGTTTAAGATACGATTTACCATTTTTTCATCCATTTCTTTATTTTCAGCCATCAGTTTAGTACGAATGTCATCAATATTCATATCTTGACGTGTATAATCATCCAGCATTTTTTCTACTTCTGAATCGTATTCATCCGAAGCTTCTCCATCAATACCACCAACACCATGCCATTCATCTTCAGATTCTTCAGCTTCCAATTCAAAAATATCTGTGGCACCTGATTTCTTTAATTCCTTTAATCTTTTTTGTTTATCACGCTCTTGTTCTCTTTGTTTTGCGAGGTGAGCTTTAACTCTCTCTTTATACTGTTCTTCATCATCAGCTTGGTTATCAGTCTCTATTTCTTCTTCTTCTTCTGAAGATAACTCTTTATTATTTATTTCTCCAACAGTAAGCTGCTCATCGAGTTCTTCCTCTTCATCAGAATCTTTTGAGATGAATTTTTTGTTCTTACGTTTTCTAGTTAAGCTAAATTCCTCATCTTCATTATCTCCTAATTTGATGTTATCTTGTTCATTCTTATCAGATTCATTTTCATCAAAGTCAGCATCACCTTCTACATTAGGTGAGGCACCCCATACAACTTGTTCAGGTTCGTCTTCTATTAGATCAAGATCATCATGCTTACTTTCATTGGAGGTATCACTTTCATAAAAACTATGGAGTGATTCATTGTCTTCTTCCTCATTATCATCGTCACTACTATTTAAAGTCTCATTTGAATTTGATTTTTTCTTCTCCATTTTTTTCTCTCTTTCTCTAATTTTTTTATTCTTTCTAATTTCCATCTCTAGTAGTCCAACGATTTCTTCACTTTCCTTTTCCAAATCTTCTGCATTCAAACCATTACTTTCTAAAACTTCTCGTTGATGGTCTCTAATTTGCTTTTGACTTTCTTTTTTAAGAGTATTAAGTAAGGTCTTTTGTGTTGTGTGGTGCTTGACAACAGGCTTTTTCTTCTTAGCTAGCTTACGTCTAAATTCTAGTAATTTTGCTTTACTTGAACTATGATGCAATTGGGCCATAGTACTTTCTTCATCTTCGCCAAGTTCTAAATTTACTGCACCATTTTCTTTAAGTTGTTGTTTCAATCGAGATTCATATGAGCGTAAAATGGGTTTAGATTTTTTTGGTTTCGTTTCTTTGATTACTATCTCTTGTACTAAAGTTGGTGTATCAAGATCAGAGTCTGAATCTGAAGAATCCAATTGGTCAATAAAATCTTCCTTGGAATACTGGACTTTTGTTTTGTTAAAATTCGGTTTTTCTGGTACATATTCAGTTTGCTTTTCTTTCTCTTTTTCTTCTTCCTCTAATTCTTTTTGAACGTCAGATATTGTGAGACCTAAATGTTGTTGACTGTCAAGCTGTGTCTTAGGAAAAGTTGAATCTACCTGGGTTTTTTCAAAAGTTGAATCTACCTGAGTTTTTTCCAAAGTCATATCTGCTTGAGTTTTAGGAAACTCTGTTCTTTTTTGGGAAGAAGTGTCATTGTCTATAGATGTTAGATTATAAGAGGCGGATATGTCGTTAATCGTTCCTGAGTGGCCTTGTGATTTGTGGAAAGAATGAATTTTTTGAGTCATAGAGGTCATAACTGCTTGGGTATCATAGTTACTTTGTAAGTCTGAAGTATCATCGAGTTGCTGGGTCATTGAAAAATCAGTATATAGTGGTTGTGTTTGTGAGGATGGTATTATTTGAGTTTGAATATTATCAGAATCATCATTATCATTTTCTTTGATAACTTGAGTTTGTGTATTTTCAGAATGTGATGCTATATTTTGAGTTGGAATAGTATTAGGTGGGATTTGTAAAACAGAATCAATAGATGGCATTTGTGAAGGAAAAGTGATCGAGCTATTGTTTATTTCTTGTGTGGATGATTCAATTCTTTGAGTAGATAATTCAATATTTTGAGTAGATGATTCAATATTTTGAGTAGAAGATTCTGAAGTCGGTTTATTAAAATTTGATTTTTTTGTATCTTCTGCAACACCCCATGATATCTTTTGTGTCAATATACTTAGCTCAGATGGAGCATTTCTAAAATTCAGTGGGACATTTGTAGTTTTTGCATAACTGGATGAAAACATTGAAATATTGGCCTTATCATCACCCATATCAACATCGTCTATATCCTCTCCATCACCATATAGTTGTGAAATTCCGTGAGTTGTTTGGGATAATAATTGAGTGCCTTGCTGATCATCACTATCTGAACTACTAGAATCATCATCACTCATCTGCAAACGATGTTTAACTTTGCTTAATTTTTTTGCATCAAATAAAAACCCACTTCCTAATTCAAAATCTGGAATATCATTTTTATTTTTAACAATATCATCAGGAGTAGAAGTATTCTCGTCATTATCCAAAATTGATGCTTTTTTATAGGTAGTTTTCTTTTTGGCTTTCAAATCATTTAGAACATCCAGAACACTATCCATTGTCGTTGTTGTAATATGTATGTTTGTAATGTTGTATTACCGATGTGACTTTCTTTCAAAAAATAAAAGTGGACATTTTGCTATTTCTGTTTCTTTAATATCAAAGGGCATATTTTAAATTTTTCAATATTTGAGATCTTAAACTCTATAAGCATCGCCACGCGTCAATTCTCACGCGTTTGTTTACATTTTTAACAATAAAGGAAACAATTGATTTGATATAGTTAGAGTATTATACTTTAAAGATTGTAAGTGAAACTGTTGGGGAATATCATGCCTAAAATCTTGCAAGGTTAATATGTCATTTTTTGTTAAAATTCGGTAGCTTTAAACTATTTTACATGACAGTTACTAATTGAGACAGATAATAATCAAACTAAGCAATGTGTTAAAATAGTGATATTAATTTGTATCTATTGGTTTTCTATATGAGCTTATTGGGACCAAAATATAATATATGTATTTACGTTTATCTATATCATTTCTGATAATACACACTTCCTTAAAGTGAATTGTATATGATTATCACCTTCAACGAACTTTTAAGTGGCTAAAAAAGTAGGGTGGAAACCATGAGAATCGTATGAAAATTAAAATATTAAATAGCTGTAAATCTCTAAAGTACCTTAATGTGGATTACCTCAAGAGCTAGTGTGTTTCTATTGAAGTATTATAGTATATTTTCCAATTCTTCAGTATCCGGCTCATTTTTAAAAAGCAATCTTTTAAGGCCTTTCCAATTTCAACAAGTTAACTTTTTATCCTCAATGACTGCCTCTTCTGCTAAGTTCATTGCACCACAACCAGCTCCATCATGGAATTGGACACCAAGTAAGATTGTCAGCGATGCTCAAAAATTTATTGATGAGAGCAATCAATTCCATGACAAAATGGTAGCTTTAGAAGAACCAACTATTGACAACTTTATTGTTCCTTTTATGAATCGTGAGAATGAAGCTGGTCTATTGATTAATCAATTGACTTTCTTTCAACATGTTTCAGCTGATAAGGATATGAGAGATTCATCTGTTAAGGCTACTGAATTATTACAAGATTTTGATATTGAAAGTTCTCTAAGACATGATTTATTCTTACAATACGATAAATTATGGAAGAAAATCAAAGATGATAAAGCTAAATTTGAGAAAAAGCCATCAGATTTTGAAAGATATGAATTCGTTAGAAAATGTCACAGAGATTATGTTCGTGCAGGTTTGAATTTAGATGAAAATCAAAGAAATAAAGTTAAGGACATTAAGAAGAAAATTGCTAACAATTCTTTACAATTTTCCACTAACTTAGGGGAGCAAAAGGAATTTATTGCATTTACAAAAGAAGAATTGAATGGTGTTTCTGATTCTGTTATGGAACAATTTGAAACTTTTAAAGATGAAAAAACTGGTAAGGAAATGTACAAAGTTACATTTAAATATCCTGATATTTTCCCAGTATTAAAAACTGCAAAGAACCCTGAAACTAGAAAAAGAGCATTCACTGCCGATCAAAATAAGGTTGCAGCAAATGAGGCATTATTTGCAGACACTTTACAATTGAGAAAGGATTTGGCTGAATTATTAGGTTATTCTTCATATGCTAACTATAATTTAGAATTAAAAATGGCTAAAGAACAAAATAAAGTCTTTGATTTCTTGGATGACTTGATTAAAAGATTAAAACCATTAGGTGCCAAAGAAATTGACATTTTAAAGGAATTGAAGAAGAAAGATTGTAAGGAATTAGGTATCGAATACGATGATCACTATTACATTTGGGATCACAGATATTACGATAACAACTATTTGAAGGATAATTATAATGTTGATTTAGAAAAGATTTCTGAATATTATCCTACTCAAACTGCCATTGAAGGTATGTTACGTATCTATGAAACTTTGTTAAATTTAAAATTTATTGAAGAGACTGATGAATCTAAGAAAACTGTATGGCACGAAGATGTCAAACAATTAGCAGTTTGGAAAATGGATGATGCTACTAAACCAGAATTTGTCGGTTGGATTTATTTCGATTTACATCCAAGAGATGGTAAATACGGTCATGCTGCCAATTTTGGTATTTCATCATCATACATCAAACCAGATGGTGCTAGATCCTACCCAGTTACTGCTCTAGTTTGTAACTTCTCCAAAGCAACTGCTACCAAGCCTTCTCTATTGAAACATAATGAAATTACAACATTGTTCCATGAATTAGGTCATGGTATTCATGATCTTGTTGGTACTAATGACAATTCAAGATTTAATGGTCCAGGTGCTGTTCCTTGGGATTTCGTTGAAGCTCCATCTCAAATGCTAGAATTCTGGACCTGGAACAAGAATGAATTAGAGTCTTTGTCAAGTCATTACAAAACAGGTGAAAAAATCCCAACTGATTTATTAGACTCACTTGTATCTACCAAGCATGTCAATGGTGCTTTATTTGCTCTAAGACAATTGCATTTTGGTTTATTTGATATGAAGGTCCATACCTGTGATGATCTATCTAAGTTGGATTACTTGAAACTATGGAATGAATTAAGACAAGAAGTTAGTTTAGTTGAAAATGCTGGTCTATATACTAAAGGTTTCGATTCCTTCGGTCACATTATGTCTGATTCCTATTCTGCTGGGTACTACGGTTACATGTGGGCTGAAGTATTTGCAACTGACATGTATTACACCAAATTCGCCGCTGATCCATTAAATACCAAAACCGGTATTAAATATAGAGATATTGTACTAAGTAAAGGTGGTCTATATGAGATCGAAGACAATTTAGTAGAGTTCTTGGGTAGAAAACCTAATAATGAAGCCTTCTTAAAAGAATTAGGATTGAGTTAAATATTCTACTTCTAATAATTGATATAGGCAATCACTCGTTATCTTCCTTCCCTAATCTTTTTTTATTGATCCAACCAATATAATTTAATTAATATATATATCAACTACTGATGTAACTTTAGATCATTAATAACACTCTCTTTGACAGTATTTAATATCATTAAGAGAGGACTCCACATTTAACTGGTGATAACACGTGATGCTCCCGGGTAACTGATTAGATGCTCCGGAAAAAAAAAATTTGAAATGAAGCGATGAGCTTGGTTTCCTAATAGAGAATAACGTAGTGAAATTTCAATATATTAAAGATATTGTTTATATTCTTATTTTTATACAATTAAGTTTAAAAGTAATTCTTAGAATTGAAAGGTGCAATAAAAACTATTGCTTTTTAGAGTTTACAAGAGTTATCTTTTGTACTTTGGAAAAAATACCTAGTTTTGAATACTGTAGAATAAGATGGGTAGAACTCAAAAAAAGAATAGTAAAGGTCGTTTAGATAGGTACTATTACCTTGCTAAAGAGAAGGGTTATCGTGCTCGTTCTTCCTTTAAGATTATTCAAATTAATGAGAAATTCGGTCATTTCTTAGAGAAATCTAAGGTTGTTATTGATTTATGTGCCGCTCCAGGTTCTTGGTGTCAAGTTGCCTCTAAATTATGTCCTGTTAACTCTTTAATCATTGGTGTTGATATTGTTCCAATGAAACCAATGCCAAATACTATTACTTTTCAAAGTGATATTACTACTGAAGATTGTAGATCTAAATTAAGAGGTTATATGAAAACATGGAAAGCCGATACTGTTTTGCATGATGGTGCTCCTAATGTTGGTTTAGGTTGGGCTCAAGATGCTTTCACTCAATCTCATTTAACATTACAAGCTTTAAAATTAGCTGTTGAAAATTTAGTAGTCAATGGTACTTTTGTTACTAAAGTTTTCAGATCTAAGGATTATAATAAATTAATGTGGGTATTCCAACAATTTTTTGATAAAGTTGAAGCTACAAAACCACCAGCATCAAGAAATGTTTCTGCAGAAATTTTCGTTGTCTGTAAAGGTTTCAAAGCTCCAAAGAAGTTAGATCCAAGATTATTAGATCCAAAGGAAGTCTTTGAAGAATTACCAGATGGACCACAAAATATGGAAGCTAAAATTTATAACCCCGAAAAGAAAGTCAGAAAGAGAGGTGGTTATGAAGAAGGTGACCATTTATTATATCATGAAACTGATATTATGGAATTTGTTAAAACTGAAGAACCAATTGATATGTTAGGTAATATGAATAAATTCCTAATAAATAAAGATGATCATGAATGGAAAATTATTAAGAAACTAAAACAAACTACTCCAGAATTTAAATCATGTATAGAAGATTTGAAAGTTTTAGGTAGAAAAGATTTTAAAATGCTTTTAAGATGGAGAAAAGCAGCTAGAGAATTATTAGATCTTGATAAAGATGATGATAAATCAGAAATTGAAGTTCAACCATTAACAGAAGAAGAACAAATTGAAAAAGAATTACAAGGTTTACAAGAAAAACAAAGATTAAAGGATAAACGTGAAAAGAAGAGAAAAAATGAAATGAAACAAAAGGAGATGACAAGAATGCAAATGAATATGTTAACACCATCTGATATTGGTATTGATGCTGCCGCTCTAGGACAAGAATCATTATTTAATTTGAAAAGTGCAGAAAAGACTGGTATTTTAGATAAGTTAGCTAAGGGTAAGAAGAGAATGATATTTACTGAAGATCAATTAGCTGAAGATAATGATATTCATATTGATGAAACTTTAGTTAGAGAGAAGAATGATTCTACACATCTAGATGATTTAGAAAGTGAAATGAATGGTATGTATAGTGAATATAAGATGAGAAAATCAGAAAGAGATGCTAAATTCAGAGCCAAACAAGCACGTGGTGGTGACACAGAAGAAGCATGGACTGGTTTTGATGATGATAAGAAGGGTGATGAAGATATTGATATGCCAGATGAAGATAATTATATTGAAGATGAAGATGATAGTGCTATGTCAGATTCTGATGATGATGAAGCTATTAATAAATTAATTAGCAAATTAAAGGGATCAAATGGTGAAAGTAAATTAAGTTCAAAGGCTAACATGTTATTTAATGATCCAATTTTTGAAAATGTTCAACCAGATTTACCAGGTATGAATAGTAAAATTAATGTTAACAATGTTGGTTCTGAATCAGTTGGTGATTTAAATAAGATTAAAAAATCCAAAACAAAACAAGTATCATCAAAGGATGTTAAAGTTGAAGATGCTGATTCATCAGACTCTGAAGAAGAATCTGATTCAGATTTTGAAATTGTTCGTAATGATCAACAAGATAGTGATTTTGATTCAGATTATGATTCAGAAGAAGAAAGTAAACAAAGTAAAAAAGAGAAGCATGCAAAGGATATAGATATTGCCACAGTAGAAGCCATGACATTAGCGCATCAATTAGCATTAGGTCAAAAGACGAAACATGATCTTATCAGTGATGGTTTTAATAAATATTCATTCCGTGATACACAAGATTTACCAGAATGGTTTATTGAAGATGAAAGAGAACATTCTAAGATTAATAGACCAATTACTAAAGAAGCTGCTATGGCTATTAAGGATAAATTGAAGGCATTAAATGCTCGCCCAATTAAGAAGGTAGCAGAAGCTAAAGCTAGAAAGAAGATGCGTGCAGTTGCAAGAATTGAAAAGATTAAAAAGAAGGCTGGTTTAATTAATGATGATAATGATAAATCAGAAAGAGATAAGGCAGATGAAATTGCTAAATTAATGCGTAAAGTTAGTAAGAAACCAAAATCTAAACCAAAGGTTACATTAGTTGTTGCATCAGGTAAGAATAGAGGTTTAGCTGGTAGACCAAAGGGTGTTAGAGGTAAATATAAGATGGTTGATGGTGTTATGAAGAATGAACAAAGAGCATTGAAACGTATTGCTAAGAAACATCATAAGAAATAATCTTCTCAAAAAAAAAAACATACGCATATATAAAATACTAATATTTAATTAGGAATAAAATGTATATTAAAATTAGGGTAAATAGATTCATATAATATATAAACCTTGTATAATAGTCAAACAAAGAGATAAGTAAGGGGGGGAAAGGAGATGCTTTTACGTAATTTTTTCAATTTTTTTAAGAATTGTTTACTTTTAATGATAAATTATGAGATTTTTGTTAAAAGATTTAAGTAGTGATAAAAAATATTTATAAAAAAAAATGTAAACAAAATATCTTAAAAAGGAAGTTTGGGTAGTGTAAGCTTGCCAATAATGAATAATGCAAGATAGAGCCTCCCAAGTAGTGTTTCTATCTACTTAGACGGGTATTACTAGACTACTAGAAGATTGACAAGTGATATAACAACCAAAACGATACCAATGCATATCTGTAGTAATTTGGCATTCACAACTTTTACCATGATCACCAAATATAAAGAAATACCACACCTTCTTAATTCCTCCTTCTACTAAATATATATATATTAAAGAACATCAACTATATACTATACGTATTACTCTCCACACTTTCTCGTTCTTTTTAAAAAAAGAACCAAAAACCTTAGCTCACTTCGTTCGTTGCACAATATACCATACACTATCTGATATTATAAGATATATGCTATACTATACTATATCATATATAAATAACACTCTTCATAACATCATTCACTTTTACAATCATATATAACTAGTTCATCTTTACAACGGCGCTTATATTTTTACCCTGGTATCCGTGTAACACTAATACAACAGTAATACCATCACACACTACAACAATATATAATACACACTATCAGTATCCTACTACTAATACAAAGAATATATAAACAAACAAATAAAAAAGAGAACACGTGAAATCTACGCGAATCTTATAAAAATAAATAAAATTTTAGATACAATCATGTAAATATCCTAATTAGGATAAATACACGACCAATAATTGGGTAAAAAGAAAATACATGAAATTAATTGCAAATACATTGAAAAAAAAGTGTAAATATTTACGTTTTCTTTTTTTGTTTACGTTTATTTTATTTTATTTAATATAATATAATATAATTTGTTTATATAATAATGAGATAAGAAAAAAAAAAAATTTTACTTTTAGTGGATCATGCTACTAGTGCACATAATGCTGCACCAACACCTGAACCATCTTTAGCAATTCTTAAATGAACTTTACGTTCACCTTCTGGACCAATTGGTGATAAAGCTAAAGCGTGTCTTAACATAGATCTATAACCAGGATAATATTCAGCGATAGAACCATCTAAACCAATTGAAACTTCACCATGATATCTTTTCTCTAAAGCATTAGTTTTAATCAATACAGCAGCTAATGGTACTGATGCTAAATAAGCTGAACGACGTGATATAGCACGCACAATTTTTTGTATAACTTTACGTTCTTGTGAAGTAGTTGGTAATCTTAAAGATTGTAATAAAGTTAATTCAGTTTCACGTAAATTAGTTGAATCATCAATTTCAATATGTGCTAAAACTTGACAACCTAATTCAAATGGTGTAATTAATCTATGTGGTAAAGAACGTGCATGACGAAATTGAGTTAAAATTAAACCTTGTGAATGTAAATCTAATAAAATTACTCTTAATAATTCACCTAAATATAAAGCAGAAATTCTTTTTTCAAATAAATGAAAACCTGGATTTGATGAATGTTTTTGATCAATTAATGAATCCCATTTTGTATTTGGTATATATTTTAAATCATTATCAAAAGAACCCCATTCTGCATTAACACACATTTTTGATTTACCTTCAGATAACAAACGATCACGTTCACTAGGTAATAATTTATTAATAGCAGTAATATCTTCCATATAACAACCATTAGTACCTGTACCAATGATACAACCAATGACAGGTTCAGATACTTCACCTGAAGCTAAAGAAGAATCTGAAGAACCAGAAGAATAACATAAAGACATAAAAGTACCGACTGTATCATTAGTTAAAGCTGTAATTCTAATATTAGATAAACCTTGTAAATCTAATTGATTTTGAAATAATTGTACAACATCTCTACCTACAGTATCTTTAATTTCAACATTTTTAGTCCATCTAATAAGAGTACCATTATTTAAAGCAGTTTGTTCAACAGGATAAGTAAAAGTGAAACCTAATTTCATTGTTTTACTATTATCTTCAGTTAATAATAATTCAGGATAAGCTCTTTTAATAAAGGAATAAGTTCTTCTAGCCATAAAAGAGAATAATTTTTCAGAATTAGCGGTATCTTCTTCTAATACTTCTTGTGGTAAATGAGATCTCACATGACGAACTTGAAATTGATGATTACCTTGTAATTCAACAGAACAAATTCTATAATGCATAGTAGTTAATTCACAAGCTAAAAGGATACCATTTTCTGAACCATTTGGTAAACTGGTGATATAAGCAGGTAACATAGCTAAACCTAAATTATTATGTGCTGGTTTAGTTTCAGATAACATTTCATTTGAATAAGATTGATTTAAACCATCATTCATTGCTTTAATAAAACCATCAGTCATTAATTTTAATTGATCAGAAGATACAAGCAATTGTGATACTATATCATCAACTGCATCATTTAATTTTTTGTCATTAGCAGCATGTATTTGATCGAAAGACATAATAAAGAGAGTATAGTGTAGTATGGGTTGTGTGTTTTGTGTATTTGTATAATTGATTGTATATATAATACAATATAGTATAATAAAATATAATATAATATAGTATAGTATAGTATAATATAGTATAATATATTAGTGTATTATAGTGTTATATAGTATAGTATTATTATATATTGAAAAAACAGTACTTTAAAGAAAAACAGCGAGAGGACAAAAACAGGGGAAAGCAGGTGACCTGGGCAGAAATGCGTGGAGAGCCGGATAACAATAAAGGCGGGGGCGTATTGGAAGAGAGGGGCAGTGTGCGGGTAACACGCTATACTATACTATACTATACTATACTATACTATACTATACTATACTATACTATACTATACTATACTACAGTTAATGTAGAGATCGGTATGGAACTGGATCTACAACTAATATAGTAAAAAGAAATGGTTGAATATCATACAATAACAATACAATAGAACATAGCAGATCTATCCCGAGATTAGTACTTCTTCTTTTAAGATGGTAGTCTTGTTGTATTTATACGAACGAAGTGAGCCACAGTTTTTGGTTCTTTTTTTAAAAAGAACATAAGATAGTAGTATATTATATATATATGTATTGTAGTATTGTATAGTGTGCTATAGAAGTAGTGTGTGATATCATGTGACACGGTGGTGATACCGCGGAGATTGTTGGACTGGTGCGTGAAAAATGGTATATACTATATATTATAGTATAGTGTAGTGTATTATAGTGTAGTGTATTGTATACTGTATTGTATAGAGTAGAGTAGAGTGTGGGATGTTTCGTATTGCCAAGACACTGGTCAAGTCTATAGAACAGAGTGTGCAAGACACTTTCAACTACGAGGGTGATGGGTCGCTAGACGGTTACTTTCAATCTATACCACCTAATCTATTATCTACACAATTAAATAATAACACCCAGAATATTAATAATGATAACATTAGTGGTTTACGTGTATTGTTTGTTGATGATACACAATTACAATTTCAATCCTTTTTCGATTATATTGTAGGCTTTAATGATTTACCATTACCGATTATTAATGATTATAATTTACCTTATCCTGATTATAATACTATTTTATCTTATTTATCTAATAATGAGATGGTTAAGATAAATATTTGGTCTGCTAAAGGTGGTGTATATCGTAGTATTTATGTTCATACGAATACTAATAATAATAATGATACTTTACATGATGTATCTTTATCTTCTGATATAACTAACCCTACTATATCACATTTAGGTATTAAAGTACAATGGACTCCATTGATATCTTCTACTTATACTTATCATATTCTAGGTATTAATATTACAGATGGTCCAGCTACAATAGCAGGTTTAATACCAGATGATGATTATATTATAGGTTGTCAAGATGGTCTTTTAGTAACTGGTGGTAATGGTCTATTACAAGATATCGTTAGAAGTCGTGCTGGTCATTCTATTATACTTTATGTTTATAATAAATCTTATGATTGTGTTAGACCTGTTAATGTTAATATCGGTCCAGAAGGTAGGCTTGGTTGTAATATAGGTTATGGTTTTCTACATCGTATTCCTCGTGCAATTCCAACTAATACGAATATAACAGAACAAATACAACCACAATTACAACAAAGTAATGATACTTTCATACCAAATACTATCATACCAACTACATATAATAAAAAAAAAATTGATAAGAAGAGTAATAATACTAACAAAAATATAGATATGAATGATTATTTTACTCAAGGTAAAGATACTTCTTCTATTGTTAAAGTAGATAAAAATGATATTCAACCACCACCAAATTAATAAATTATATTATAATATATTATATTGTATATCGTTCATAGTTTCGTATATCTTCGTATTTAATGATATCTACGCGTTTTTTTTTACACGACAACATTTACTATTTAATATACGTATAATTTTACAGATTTTTGAAAAAATAGTGAAAAAATATACACATAGATTTATATTTTTTTCAAAAGTATTATTATTATAACAGTATCAAATTATTATCCCAGTGATTATAATGCTAATCTTTTTACCATTTATACTCACTTTATTATTAAAATTAACTAGTGCTGAACAATTTATCGCTAGAGCACCAGTTAATTCAAATATAGCACAATTATTTGATGAAACTTTTAAAAATGCAATTGATTCATCTAAATTAGCTATTGTAGAATTTTATACTCCTTGGAGTTATTATTCACAAATTATGATTGATGAATATATGAAAGCATCAGATGCATTTAAAAATGATAAATCAATTTTATTCGCACAAGTTGATTGTAAAAAACAACCAGATTTATGTAATAAACATAATGTTACTAATTATCCAGATATTAGAATTTATAAAGATTATGGTTCCGATGAATTATTCTTTATAGGTCATAGAACAGCTGAAAATTTTATTACTACTATTAATGACGTTTTACAAGATCCAGTTACCGTTATTAATAATGATGATTCAATCTTAAATGATTTTATTCAAAATTCACCAAAGGATGTTATTATTCATAAAATGAATAATAATTTGAATTCTACATTCAATCAAACTTTTTACGCCGTCGCTAAAAATAATTCCATGGATTTCAATTTCGTCTCTTTTATCTCAAATGATGTTAATAATGAAGAATTATCTATCTTTGTTAATAAAGAAGATGATGATGATGAAGATACTACTGTCTCTTATAATGGTAATTTATCTAAATTCGTCTCTGTACCATCTACTTTGATGAATTGGGTTCATTCTCATACTTTACCATTACTTGATCAATTAAATAGTGATAATTTCGGTTCTTACGTTACTGGTGATGTACCATTAGCTTATTTCTTTTACATTGTTGAACAAGAATTTGATGAATATTCTGAATTATTAACTTCATTAGCTAAACAATATCGTCATAAATTAAATTTTGTCGGTATTAATGCTATGAAATTTGGTAAACAAGTTGATAATTTAAATTTATTACCACAATTCCCATTATTCGCTATTCATAATATGACTAATAATAGAAAATATTCTTTCCCACAAATGTCACCAGAAGAATATGCTAATATCACTGAACCTTTAACTATTGATCAAAATGATATCACTAATTTATGTAATGATTTTATTCAAGGTAAAGCTGAACCAGTTAATCATTCTCAACCTGAACCAGAAATTCAAGAAAATGAAAATGTTTATGAATTAGTTGGTTCTACTCATGATAATTATGTTAATGAAAATGAAAATACTATTGTTATTTATTATTCACCATGGGATAATGCTTCAAAACAAACTTTACCATTATTTGAAAAAACTGCTGAAGTTTTATCTAAAAATGATAATGTTAACATTAAATTCGCTAAAGCTAACGCTTTCAATAATGATATCTTATCAGTATCTTTAATTCATTATCCAGTTATTATCATTCATACCGATTTCGGTAAAAAAAGTGTTACAATGGATGGTAATAAGAGTATTGAACTATTCTTTAAATTCATTAATGAACAACTTCCAAATCATGAAGATATTGATATTATGAATATTTATAATGAATATAAGACTAAATTATTAGCTGAACATGGTGTCAAAGAAGAAAAGAAAGAAGAAGATAATGAACAACATGAACAAGTTATTGATCAAAATGATGAATTAGTCAATTCTGAAGAAGAAGGTGTTGCTGCAGCTGCTATTGAAGAAGTTTTAGCTGAAGATGATACTATCGTTTTCGAAGAAGATGAAGATGATGATTACTATGAAGTCGAACATTTAGAACCAGAAACTGGTGCTATGGAAAATGATGAATTGTAATTTAAATAATCATTATTATAAATCTTCTCTTTTTTTATATAAACCCATAACCCTTTATTTTATATATTAATGTATAACTAATTTTAAATTATTATCTCTTAAAAATTTAGAAAAAAAATATAGAAGAAATTTGTATAACTTGAACTCAAGAATCAAAAAATTCTTTTTCTTTTGTCACTTCAATATTTATAAAGTTTAAAAAATAAATTGCATAATAATAATAATAATAAAAATAGGGTTTCCTCTTATTTAACCACGAGAGAATACCATATTTCTAATTTGATAATAATATTTAGCTGCATCACTAACAACAAAATCTTTATAAGTATTAAATTGATTCTTTTTTGATGTAGTTAATCCCTCAACATATCCTAAATTTTCAAAGAAATAATCACGACTCTTAGTAATCACTTGATCAACTAATGATTCCTTTTGTTCCTTACCTTGTACCCATTTTCCATTAGTGATATTCTTTAAAAATGCCACTAATTCTTCAGGTGACCATGAAGAAACTGCATCTCTTAATCTTTGATTAATACTCTTTTCAACTGAAAATATATTATCTGATGTCAAACGAGTGTTGTCAAAATAAGATTTAATTTTATTTTTCAAATCAACTACATTTTCAACCATACTACTAGTAACGCTACTAGTAGTTTTATCTAAATTCAAACTTTTAGCTAAATCTTGAATTTGATTTGGTGTCCATGAATCTAAATCTAATTTATAATTACTAATATCAACTTTTTTAGCATTATCAACTAATAAGTCTAAATAATAATCCTTTGTAGCATTAGCTTCATCAAATTTCACTTGATAATAATTCAACCATGATTTGAGATCATCAATTGAAGTTTGTTGCAAATTCTTCTTCTGATTCTTGATTGCTTCTTCTGTTATCTCAGTATACTTCTTATATCTGTCCAAATTGAACAAGTCTTGGTTCGAGTACCATAGACAAGTAACATCATACCGTAAATCTGCAATGGACTTATTAACCAAAGCCTTCATCTTGCTAACTTGACCATCTACATACTTAGCTAGATCACTTGAGAGCTCAGATGGTGACTCCATGGCCATTACACCAACGGGAACTGTAAAAAGTGTGAATATAATATTAGATAATTTCATTGTAGTCTACTTTCTTATATCTAAAATGTTCAAGTAAAAAGTACAACCTGTGCTCTAATTTAACAAGCCAAAAAATAAAAAATAAAAGTAGAAATTGAACCAATTATCACAATACCAATAATTACCAATAATGCATTGTTTAATATTTATATTCCATCTCTTCTTGTTGAACAATATATCCAGAAGGCGATCCCTTAGAACAATGCCATCGCGTGATTAAGGATAGAAGGAAACATTATTCTTGAATTTTAACTACTTGTGGTAAACAAATATTATTTAAACTACGTAAACCTACTATATTATCCCTTTATTCTTCTTTTTTATGTAAGAAATTACGTGATTGAAGAATAGAAAAAAGGGTGTCGTCATTGATTATCTAATCTAAGAATCATAGTTTCTCTTATCAGTTACAACTCTATTTTTACGTCATTCAACATATCCCCTCTTTTATTGAATCAAATAACAAACATAACGATAAAGTTACGGCTCTTTTTGTTTTCAATCAGATATTGTACTCAATTTAAGAATATATTGATAAATTCAATACTTGAAAAAAAAAAAAAATTTATATATATACACTGTATTCAAACGGCGCTACCAAAACAGCATTATATTAGATTTAATAACAAAAAAAAATATTGAAATGTAAGCAAATCTTTCATATCTAAACAAACTTCTGAAGTTTTTTAGATTACAACTTAACGTAGACTAAAAAAAAAATACAGCATATTATAATTAACTTGTCAATTCAAGAAATCGTCTATTATTACTTTCTATTATTTATTCCAGCATGGCACAGAGCCCTATAAAATCGGTCTCACAAGATACCACCGAAGAAGACCTTAAATTTTATAATAGACCTAGTGTGGGTCTTAAAGTTTGGGGACCATTAGTACCCGCATCAGATAATAAGTTTGCATTATATTCATTACTCTCCTTTCAAACTGCAGTGGGGTTCCTTTGTCTTAAAAGATTCCGCAGTATTAAACCTTTACCTAGTTTACACCGGTTTTCTAATAAAAGTTCACGATTCGCATTTTCAAAGTATATCTATTTGACTGTTGGTTCTTTATTTATCTCTCAATCTTTATTAGAAGGTGCACGTTTGAGTATTTTTAAATATGATCCATGGGAAGAAGAAATGAAGAGTGTACGTCAAAAGGCAGTATTCAATAATGTTATCAAATTTTATCATAAAAATATAGATCCAACTAAATTTAAAATTAAAGATATGTCCAATGGTAATTTGTTATCTATTAATTCCCCACAAGTTAAACAATCAATAGCTTTAATCAATGCCCAAAATGAAGCAAATCATCCCCTAATTAGATATTTTGGCCCAATTGAATATAAACCAATGTCATTTAGTGAATATTTAGATAGGGTTCAATATTATCTTGAAGCATTGGATTCTATTAAAGATTCAGATACATTTAATTTTGAAAGTTCACAACTTAGAAAACAATTAATTTTAAGTGACGAAGAACAAAGAAATATTATTAAAAATAATGAAAAAATTTATCAAGATATTCTAGAAAATGATGTAGACTCAAATGTTAGTACTATATCTGTAAATCAAAATAGAAACGTTATTATGGGACCTCATCGTAATGAGTTAGAGACTCTTGACTTTGACGATATTTGGTCAGTATACAACCCATGGTCTGCACTTCAATTAGATACATCCTTAAGTATTAAATTCTTACCTACTGTTATCAATTCTGAAAACAATAAATTAGATGAAATTGAAGAGGAAAATACAGATATGATGACAATTTTGCCAAGCGGTAATGATGATGATCCTAAAAATAATGACCAGTCTACCTAACGATGTTAATTTTTTTTAAAAACAACAACAAAACATTCCAAATCAATATAAATTTGTTGAATGAGAATGAATAGTCTTAAAACACTGCTCTAATCCACATATATTTAGTCGTTTTCTTGTCATATTTTTATTTATTGGTAATACCTAAAAGGTAGCACGTGATCACAAGTACTTTATCATACAACGTGAAAAAAACCTTTAAAGCTAAGCTGAAAAAAATTGTATTAAAAGCAAAAAGTTTCAGTAGCTTAAAGTACGTGCTACTTATTAGTAAATTACAATCAACACAAGGACTGTGTATATCTAATAATGCAGCTCAACGTTGTTATACTATCTTTTATTTTTCTACTGAAAAACTGTCTAGCAGTTTTCCAGGATGAAGCCTATGTTATCGACTGGCAAATGCAACGCATTGGTGATTACGATTGTGTAACAGAAGATAAAGCAAACAAACGTCTATATATTCTATCAAAAAATGACGATACTTCCCGTTTATCTGTAATTGATGAATTATCTGGTAAGGTTGTACTAAGAAAGGACTTTGATTATGCTATTTCAGACCTTTCTATGGACTATGATGCAGCTCAACTTTATTTGATGAAACCATCTGATGGCATTACTGTATTCAACTTAACCAGTTTATTCGAAATTTCTGGTGCAGAACTACCTTCTCAATTCGCTTCTTCATGTCACCCTCCAAACTTAGATGCTATCAAAATTGAAAATGGTGAATTATTTGTTAAACACCAAGAAGATTCTTTAATTATTAAATTACCTGAAAATTTCAAAAAAGTTAAGTACCTTTACACCGATGACAATGAGACTTTAAGAGTATTATTTGTTGATAGCGATGAAAAGTATTACTTTTATTCCTTTGATGAAAATGAATTTATTAACTCTTGGACCAAAGATGAATCCATCGCTAACATTGTCAGCCAAGTTTTCATCGACATTAAATCATCTTCTTTAGATACTGTTGCAAAACAGTTAGCTGAAGAGAATGAAAGTTCTAACATTTTCGAAGCCTACCTTGTTAGAATTAAGAAGAATATCAACAGATTTGTTACTTTATTAGAAGAAAACGGCTATAACCCTGGCCAAATTTTAACTAAATTAGTTACTTTTGAAAATGATGAAGACAGAAAGGCATACTTAATTGAACAAGATATTAAATTTGGTTTCCTAAAATGTTTAATTGTTCTAGATAAAAATGGTAAATTATCTGGTATCGATTCCATCACTGGTGATATTTTATGGTCTAAAAAGACTAATTTAAGCGATGCCATCTTCTTACATTTTAACGAAGAAACTAATCAATTATTTGCATTTGACAAGTCTGGTTTATATGAAATCTTTGATGTTTCCAATGGTATTATTGTAAAACAAATCGAAGAAAAAGCAAAGATTCATGGTGGCCAAATTAAAGATATTAAGCCATTAGGTGAAACAAGTAACAACTTTTATGTCAAGTTTTTCAACGATCAAAGAAAGGTTATTAGCTTAAATAATGCAGATTCTACCACTTTAGAAAACACTTACATTACAGATCATGATTCAAATGGAGTTTATGGTTTTATTGTCAAATCTGATGGCAATTTACAATCTACTTGGAGCCATGCTGTTAATGATAAAGAAGAAATTCTAGCTTTTGCCTCTAGATCAAATGATGAAGTTGTCAACGTTGGTTCCATTTTAGGTGACAGAACCGTTCTTTACAAATTTTTATATCCAAATATGGCTGCTTTCGTTGTTCACAACAAAGATTCTAATAAATTATTTTTAAAAGTTATTGATACCCTTACTGGCCAAATTATTCATATTCATGCTCAAGATGATATTTTCGTTCCAACCGCTGCTCCAGTCTCTATTGTTTTTGGTGAACATTGGGTCATTTATTCATATTTCAGTATCAAACCAATTCCAGAACAAAAACTTGTTGTTGTTGAACTGTATGAATCATTAACTCCAAATGAGTCCAAGTATAACTCTTCAATGGCTATTGACGCATTAGAAGGTGGCTTCCAACCTGCTGTTATCTCAAAGAGTTATTTCTTCCCAGAACCTATCCAAGCTATGGCTCTATCTTATACTAAATTTGGTATTACTACTAAATCTATTATTATTCAAATGAAAAACGGTCAAGTAACGTTCTTGCCAAAGACTTTATTGAACGCCAGGAGAAAACCAGAAGAAGAAATGACCGAAGTTGACAAGAAGGAATTTATGGCCTCACCTTATATTCCAGCTATCCCAATCAATGATAACTTTATCATTTCTCATGATAGGGATATCATCAGCGGTCCAAACGCAAAATTGGTCTCTGTTGCCACCAACTTAGAATCTTCTTCTCAAGTTTGTTTAATAGGACATGATATTTTCTGTACAAGAATCACACCCTCAGGCCCATTTGATGTTATCAGTCCTTCTTTCGAAAAGGTCACTTTAGTCACAACTGTTGTCGTATTAATAGCAGTATGTTTCGCTCTACGTCCATTTGTCAATACTAAGAAATTAAAAGATGCATGGTTAATAAGGGGCTAACTCTTAAACTATTTTTATATATAATGTATACATAACGCTCCTTTAGATTTATTAATAATTTTTTCATACGATTTATTCATATTTACAGAAACAAAAAACTATTTCTACATAGTAACAAATATTGAATAATATTTGAATGATATAAAGTTTTATTGTTCGAAGTAACTTTAATTATTTCTGTGGATCTTTTGTAGTACGCTTTGGCTTATTAGAGAATATTTTCTGAGAAGTTGGTTTCAAATGATCAAAAAAGTCTTGGAAGAAATCTTCAAATGAATTAAATTGATCAACATCTGGCAATACAGGGTGTCCACTACTTGCAGAATTACTATCCATCGAATTTGATAAAGTTGGGAGACCATCTGAAGTATCTGTTCCTCTTCTACTTCTCCTTTGAGGTGGAATTCTGCTACCTTGAGTCTCTTCATGAAGAGGTGCTGGAAAATTTACCAAACTTACTCTTCTTTTGCTTGTATCTATGATGGATTTAATAATTGTACCAACATCATCTGTTGCTTCATTTTTCTTTTCACCAATGGCATTAAGGTGCCAATAAACTTTTGTACAGATGTTTAGGACAGTTTGTCTTTCTGTTAAATCAAACCAATGAAGGAAATCGCATAAGGTCAAACATACATAGACTAATTGATGTGACAAGAATGTGGGTGCACCCTTAACTAAATGTGGTGGAAACTTCAAAAATCCATTTAGTAGAGAGAATGAGTGTTCTTTCATAGTATGTAGAGTAGATTTTAAAAATTTTGGAGTTTTTTGTAAGTCTGGTAAAAATTCTGAGATGAAAGAACGACAAATCAATACAATATAAAAATCATAAGTGAATAGGAGGACTTCAGAACCTTCTTCCATTAATAATTCTTGCCAATGTTTTAACCAATATTCAAGCTCAGGAAAAATTAATAACTCATCCTTGAAAGAACTAATATTCAATAAATTATCTGAATTTTCCCTTTCTTTAATGATTCTTTGAAATTTCAATTTAAAATGTTTAAAATAAGTTTTAAAATTTAAGAAAATAGATCTGACAATGTCACCCAAATCTATCTCACTAATTTTAATTTTATCTGCATGGGTAGATTGCGGGAATCTCATAGTTAAGCTATTAAGTTCTTTTAACATTACATCTTGCGGAGATACGTTACCGTAACTAATAGAATATTCCAAGTTACAAGCAGTTAATGAATTTAAGATTCTCAAATGATATAAATCCTTTGCATTGTATTCTTGATTTACTAAAATACGTTCTTTTAGTTTATAGAAATCAACGACAATCAATAAACTTTGAATAGCAAATCCACTTAATACTAAAGAGTTAAATTGTAACTGTCTATGCCTTTTTGCCTTCTTGGAAATATGAAACATAGCACAATAAAGAATAGCTTCAACATCAAAATCAATCAACTTTTCAAACATAGTTAAAGTATTCGTCAATAATCTTTCGACCAGAGGATATAATTCTTCTTGTAATTGATTGTATCTATCGTCATCACTAAATGTCATGGAGATAATCGTGAACACACTAGTAATGAATAAATGATTTTTAGCATACTCATCATCTATGGTTGATATATTATCTGGTAGAATCCATGAACTTGATCTTTCAAGGAAATCTTTAACCAATTTTTGACATATATCTTTATTCTTCTGATAAAAATTTAAGAAATTAATACGGGCTACAACAAATGGTCTCTGTTGTAAGGCAATTAAATCATCTTTTGATGAAGCAGTAGTTGGAAAGAGACGCTCATTTATATCTTTTATCAATTTCAGAGGAGGTTCCTTCAGTTTAATACCATTCAGCTTCTGAGAATTTGTCAAAGTTGGTGAATTCTGTGATTGAAATCCAGTTCTATAGTTATAAGTGGGGGTTATACTACTAGATGATAATGGAATAGTACCCTGTGGATATGAATTTACTTGATTCTGTGATAAGTTTTGGCTATTAAGATTTAAAATCTGGTCTATCTTGGAGTCTAAATTGGCTAATTTGGACTCTAGAGAATCTAATCGTCTGTCTAAAGAAGTCAAAGATAGAGAATTATCATTATTTGAATTAAAGCTACTAATTGTAGATAAACTAGTACTCTCTTTTAATATTTTTGATGTAAATAGAGCTGGCTCAGCTTTCAAAAGAATTTTATCTTTAATGCTGCCGATTTGATCTTGGCGTTCTCTTGTCAAGGAACAACTCAATTGTAACACATTACAGCGATGGCACTTACCAGTAGCAACATCAAAATCACAACGAGTCTTAAATTTCCTACAGGTTTCACAACTAAAAGTTCTTCTTTTTTTTCTTGGCTTTTTAATAGCATTGTTGTAGTTGTGATCTTGGAAAGTTGAAGATAGTGTCTTAGCAGCCTCAGTTGCTTCTGAATCTACTAATTCATGTTTAGGAACTTGTTCGATACTATTGCTTGGGGTACTCGAAGGTCCACCATTTTCTTCAATTTGCTTTGACTCTGACGCCATCTTGAATAATTAGTCTTTATTAGTTTTGAAATCCTTGTAATTTGTACTTTTCTAAAGCTTGTATTATCAATATATTAAGATACTAACAACAAATATAGACAATATTTCATGAATTTCGGCTTGATTGATTAAATTTAACAGACAGAGAGTTTATTAAAGTTGTAAAATTTCATTTGTTTTTATCTTGAAAAAATTATATCCGACGGAGATATAAATTTCTCCAACTAGAAAACGCGATGAGTTGAAAAATTAAGGTAATAGATGGACAGAAATCTATTAAAAGAATACTAGAGTTTTTATTTTAAATCTTTAATACTTCATAGATTTAAATAGCAAGAAAATGATACATATTCAAAATAAAATTAATTTGACTTTTCCAAAAAAAAAAACATTTTTTTTAGTGGATATTTTGGAGTGAAAGGTAAAAATAAATAACGACCTGACAATAAAATATATTATTTAAAATTATTTAGATATAAAACAGCGTTTCATATATAAACTGTAGCAATATTGCTAGATATTTTTTCTTAATAACGAACTAATATTTAAATAAAAAAACTCACAATAGTGAAGGAAAATTGAAGGAACAAACACATAAAAGATGGAGAGAATTTCATAGCAAAATTCTCAGTTGAGATACTACCACCTGAAAGATTTGATGTATTCTCTACAGTGTTTTTGATTTCATTTTTGGTGGTACCTTTACTAGCAACAAGTGTTCCTTCATTATCAAAACTTAGAACTTGTTCTTTCTTTCCTGAAGCACATTTAATTTGTCCTCCTCTTACTATTGATCTTGCGCCAGATGGGGCAGTCCAAATATTACAATCTAATTGATCAGAACTACTTTTAATAAAAGCAGACCCTTTAACAAGTTTTAATTCAGGGAAGGATGTAGTTTCGAAGTCACCTTCGAAATAAATTGCACCTCCAATTTGTTTTAGTGATTTAAAGAAATCAATATCTTTCAAATTTGAGTTATTAGAAACCATTAGACCACCTTGGATCATCGAAACATTGTTAAATTCCACTGAATTTAGATTCGGATTATCAATGACACCTAATGTGCCTCCAATAGATTCCAAGTTTGGCAAAGATAGAGTAGTGAAAAGGTTTTCAATAAATTCCAATGAACTACTAACTTTCTGTAAATTAGGGAAATATACTGAAGATGTGTCTCTTACAGTAATATTTTCAGCCGATTCCAAAAATGGCATTCTCAATTCTAATTCTTTTGCATTTGCATGGATACTAAATTGTTGTTTTACATTTTTGATATTACTATCTAATGTCTCTAAAAACCGATTATTGTTAATATTGAAAACATCAATCTCTTTCACATTGTTAAAACCATCAATGGATGATAAAGAGGAGTCAGAGATTGTAATTGAAGTTAAACCTTTAATATTGGAATTAATATTTACATTGTTTAATATTGGAACAATTCTCCAATCAATTACTTTGGCATAAGTCAACGCTGGGACGTTTACGGTTACCAACGAAGTTAAACTGTTTAAAGAAAATGTACCGCCAATCTTGTTTAATTTACTTGCAGATAAAGAAACTACATCTGGACTGTCGTCAATAATTAAATCGCCTTGTATCTCTTCAATATTTCCCAAATCGATAGTATTACTATCTAATGAGGTGATCCTTAATGATCCCATTACAATTTCACATTGTGATTGCAATGAAGTTAAAAATGCTGAAGAAGTAATTTCTTGATATTGCTTTCTACAGATTTCTAGAATTGGTGTAGCTTTTTCATATTGCTTAGGATTGAAAATTTCTAATAAATCAAAATTCTCATCCTCTTCACCCATGCTTTTTACATCTTCATCAAGATCCTCTCTTTTATTTAAATGTAAATCAACTTCTTCTAAAACTTGATTATTCACGAAGATTGAAGGATCTTGAGGGATAACAATAGCTGCAAAAGAGCTTGAAATGATAGTTAAAGTTGTTAATAAATGCTTCATGATAATGAGATGCTGAAAAAAAAAATAAACAGCTAAAGTATTTTCTTATAATAATGTTAATATTACTCTTAATATCTGATATGATGTTTTTATATATTAGATAGAAATATCTTCTAAACCTTTTTTTGTACTATTATCTTTTAATTTCTTTATTATTTTAAATATTGTATTTTGTGTCGCGTAGGCCATCATAGCAAGAATACTTTTTACATAGAGTTAAATAATGGTTTAATAATCTAAAAAAAAAAATTATTTAGAAGAGTATTTTTTAATCTAAAACTATTTATGATAATTTTTAATGGAATCCATACGTAGAAATATCTCTTCAACAAAAACTTCAGCAAATCCAGGTACTATATCTTCGGTGTTGACAAAATATTCTTGCATCAACTCTACATGTTTCTTGACACTGTCATTAGCAGCTCTATCTTTCATTCTTGTAAAACAAAAAGAAATAACATTTTTCAAATAATCAAACCCTTTTAATAGTTCTTGAGTTTCCTTGCCTTGCATATTGATGTCATGTTTAGTAGCATTAGTGGAAACATCTTTATTAATATTATTTTTATTATTAATATTAGATTCCCTAAAAGATGGAGTAGTTGGAAATGTGAGTGGAGTTTTCAGTTCATCACTTAAAGGTGGTTGAAGTGGACTTTCATTATTAGAAGATGCAGAAAGAGGAGTATCTGGGTTATTACTTTTTAATAAATGTGACATTTGTTTTTTTCTTAAAAGTCTTCTTGATTCAAAATTCCATTCAATCATAGATAATTGAGTTTCATTTGGATCAGCATAAATCTTCATATTCAACGGAAATTTTGGTTTTTTTCTATATTGAAGTTGTTCTTTGTTAACCATTAACATAGCGACTTCATGTTTTAAATCAGCGACACCATGATTATGAACAAATGGGAAATTTAACAAATCACCTGCTTTTGGTCGATATAATGGCTCTTTGATTAAACATGCAGCTATAAATTGTTTTGCATTATCAGAATAGAAACCACGTAATCTTGGAGGTTTCCTCTTTGGAACGTTTAGCATAACTTTCATTGGATCACATCTTGAAAATGGAGGGGAACCTTTAAGTAATTCATAAACCGTAATACCTAGTGACCAGATATCACACGACTCATTATATCCACCAATATCTTTGTTTATAACTTCTGGTGCCATCCAGTATGGAGTTCCAACAAAAGTACCTCTTTTCAAAGTAGCACGAATTTGACCGCTGACACCAAAATCACCCAATTTCACCAAACCATCATCAGTTAATAGAATATTTGCAGCTTTTATATCTCTATGAATCTTTTTTTGATCATGCAAATATTTTAATCCTTTTAATATATCATGAGTAATGAATGCTACCTTACTTTCAGGTAAACCATCAGGGAAAGCATATTTAATTAAATCCGAACATGAACCTCCACCACAATATTCCATAACAATCCACATTGAAACATCATCGATTATTGTTGTCATATACTGCGTAATATAAGGGGATCTCATTTCTGCTAAAAAGAAAATTTCTTGTGCCAAAAGATTAATATTTTCATCAGAATATTCTAAATTAATAACTTTGATGGCAACAACTTTTCCAGACTCCTTTTCAACTGCATTATAAACGTCACCAAAATTACCACGGCCAACACATTTCTTGATCTCATACATTGAAGCTGATTTGACATCCTCACACGCATTATTTTTAATAGTTGATTCCATCGTAAAAAGAAAGAAGATATATTGTGGAACTGTTTAACTCAATTATGCACCTAACAATGTTAAATGAAATGAAAATATGATCTAGAAAAATAATTAATACAAGGTTTTAATACCCACTTTTCAGGCTGTTTATTTTTACACTATTTTTGCAATAATAGCGTTGAGAAATTAAGCGGCTATTGAATTTGTGTCATATGCTTAAATAGAGGAAAACGTATAAACTTAAAACAAGAATATATTAAAATAGGCACTACTGTGAGAAATATTACATAGTATATATAAATAACATTAGTTATATAATATTTTGAATACAAATTGTAAAAAGAATGCTTATTGACATTTATTTCACAACCTGTTTTTTGTATTAGTGTCTAATAATGAATTAGTGATATTTCGAAAGAAAGAAAAATACACTATCGCTAACTTGGAGTAATCTCAGTAGTTTACTTGAAGACATTCATAAGGTAGATATATCAAATTCATTTAAGGACGTATCTACTGTTTTTTTCTCTTGTAATTCTGTATTTCTGTATTTTTCCATTATTTAAATATCTTGATAAATTGATAAGCATAAAGAGTCGATGAGCTTGAAAAATTCAAAGATTTTAAAATAGCACCAGATAAAAGAGCTAAGCTCAGACAAGGCAATTATAATGGATTTATTAGGTGATATTGTAGAAAAGGATGTTATTAATGAAGATGATCCAACTTCATTTGATATTGTAGAGAAAACTGCCAATGATACAGGTTTCCCTGAGCTGTATAAACCTAAAAAGATTTCATCATGGAAGAAAAGACTTAATGAAAAGAAGAAGAAGAAAAATTTAGAAGATCAAAGCCGTACTTCAATAGAAAAAAAGAGTGATGCAGAAGCTATCCATGAGGAAAATATGAAAGTAATATCTAATATGAGTCCAGAAGATATTGCGAAAGAAAGAGCAGAATTGATTGATAATTTGGATCCAAAATTGATTGCAAATCTTTTAAAGAATATCAAGAGAAGGGATACTAAGAGAATCAATGGAGAAGAGGCTGGTGCTCCTTTATTTGCTAATATAGATGGTGCTTCAGGTACTTGGATAGGTGGTACTTCGAGCCTTCATGATTTAGTTCCGATGTCAGACAATGAGGTTAATAAAGCTTTAGGTGTAGAAATGAAGGATAATAAAAAGAAAGTAGTTACATGGACAGATGATGATAATAAGAAAGATGTAAATACAAATGACGATGAGGAAGAAGAGGTTGAACTTGATGATGATGATATTGCGCCTTTAGAGTACCAAATGGCTCAGAGTATCGATCATATGACCAATGACGAATTAATGCAAGATGTGCATTTTATGAAATATGTAAAACATAAACATGGTGATACTGAAGAAGATGAAACACCATTAGATTTGAATGACCCTAATTTCAATGAAAAATTACACACCAAATTTTTTCCAGATTTACCAAACGAAGTTAATAAATTGAAATGGATGGAAGATTTACCAACAGAGAGAAGTCCAAATTCAATGGTAATTGACGATGTAAGTAAAATAAGATTCGATTTCAAGGGAAATATGGTCTCACCAGAAGCTGATGCAGATGCCCATTCTGGTTTATACCATCATTCTAATAATCCGGAACAGGCGGGATACACTATTCCAGAACTAGCACATCTATCCAGATCTACATTTCCACAACAACGCTCTATCTCAATTAAAATCATAGGGAGAATTTTATATAAACTGGGAAAGCAGACATATTATCAATTAGTACCAGAAGTTGATACAGAAACATTCCAAGAACTTGGAGGAACTACACAAAAAGTCACCGATCATTACTATAAAATGATCTGGGATCTTGTCAAAGATTGTAAAGTTATAGAATCTCTCAATGACAACATTCATAATACTAATATGAGCGTTAAAAGCTATGCTATTGACGCTTTATGGTTATGGAAGAAAGGCCAAGGTGCTAGCGCCGCACAATAATGGTATTATTTTTTTTGAAATTTTTCATTTTTAAAGATGACCAAGAAATAACAAATGTATAATAAAAAACGGTAATAGTAATAACAATGGAAAGATAGAAAGATAAGGGGTGTTGCATTTTTTTTTCCTTCAATAATATATGTGCATTAAGATATGGTGAAGACTGCTATACTAGATGAATTCAATGGATATTTAGATAGAGTAGGCGAAGATAGTGAGAGAAGTGTATTGAATCTAGAGAAATTTTTGAATCAAATTCTAAATGATATAACACAAAGCGTGTTAGAAAATAGTAATGAAGAAGATAGTTTGGTTGTTGTAAGTGGTGATGGAGGATTTGTAAATTTACTTGATGTGAAACGTAATATTGATATATTGAATGAACGTAATAAATTATTAAATTATTTGAAATTAGAATATGATTCAATTGAAAAATTTATTAGACTTATTATTTCAAAGGATGTATTAGAAGAATATGGCGATCTTGAGATACGATCAGGAGAAATACATAGATTAGAAGAAGAAAATGTAACTGTGAATAATGAATATCAAGAATCTATGAATGAATTTATTCAGTATAAAGATGAGATGATGAATATAAATAAAGAGATTATGGAGAGACAAATGCAAATAAATGAAGTACATTTAGTTGGAAGTGATTTATTAAATGATTGTGAAGGATTATTGAAAGAAATTGAAGAACAAGGTATGAATGATAATTCACAATTTGCAGATGATGATATTATTGCTGGTGATAATGTTGATGATAATGTTGATCCAGTAGAACTTACATATCAAGAATGGGAAAATTTTAAAGATGTTAAAGAAGAGAATAGAATATTGAAACAATGTATAAGAGATATTGAAAGACAAATAAATGAAATTAAAGATAGGCGACAAGATATTAGTAATAGAGAAGAAGAGAATAATTTGCAAATTATTGGTGAAACATTAAAAAAGATCATAGAATTTATAGAAGATAAAATATTAAAAGATAAAGAGAAGTTAGAAATTGACGTTAAAAAAAATGAAATTATTTATAATGGTAAAGAAAAAATGACGATTATAAAATTACAACCCAAAAGTAAAACGATAATAGATGTCAAAGTATTTGATGTGAATAATGAAAGTAGTAAAATAGTCTATAATAATGAAGAATCAATAAATTTAAAACGTTTATATTTGGGTACTAATAGATTATATTCACTTCTTTCAAGTGAATGATATATGTTGAATTTTAAATTTTTGTTTAATATATTTTTTTTTTATTATTATTATTATTGCTTGTTTGTAATTGAAAATAAATATGCACCCATTGCCCCTAAATAGCCTTCATGTTTTAAGAAAAAAGCATTTTGATCACCATTTGACCAAAATTTAATAGCGAATGATAAAGTATTCATTGTAGTTAAATGATTTCTAATATAAGAACCACCGAAATAAATATTTGGAATATTGTTAATCTTTGCTTGTAAATAAGCAATTTGACCAATATTATTTGAAATAGCGAATAATAAACTCTTACAAATATCTTCTTTTTTAAATGAATATTTATTTGGTCTTTCATCATTATCATTTTTACCATTACGTTGAAAACATTTAGCAAAAGAAGAAGCAATAGCTGTATCATTTAAACCTAATTTCTCTAAAGCACCTCCATCACCATATATATCTTTAACTAACATATCTACACTTGAATTATCGCCAGCTTGTGCCCAATCTAACATTTGATCATACGTTTTAGCTCCTGTTATCAATGATAATAATCCCCAAAGTGTACCACCACCTAATGATGAACCTCCTACTCTAGTGAAAGTATTTGGTGAATCTACTTTTAACATTGATACACCTGAACCAATATTGACTAATAAATAGGGGTAAGTTACATTTTGTTTATTATCAACAGTTTGAAAACCTGTATCATCAGAATAAGTGAATACTTCATCTTTTTTATAATCATTAATAAAAAAATTTAAACCATTGATTAAGCAATCCATTTCATCAAAGATTTTAAAAGAATTAATATTATTAAAATTTGAATTAAACATTTTCTCAAATTTAAATGCTCCACCACCAGTAGCTACTATAATAACATTTTCATAAATAGAATTATTAAAAGTTTTAATAATTGTATGAATTAAATTAATAAAATGATCAATCTTTTCAGTCTCACATTTATCAAATCTAAATGAATTAGAATCCCAAGGTGAATACGTTAATTTTGCCAATGTACCACCAATATCAATCGCTATTATGAAATGTTCCTTCGAGAAGGGTAAGTCGCTATACGAGATAGAAAGATTAGCAGCAGAAGACGAAGAAGAGATGCTCTTATCCATTGCAATTGGTTCTCAACAGTAATATATATATATGTGTACGGTGGATTGTATCAATACTTTAGCACTATGAACTCCATTACACATATAATTTCTATATCCATATATACTATATTTTATGTACACTACGATATTTTTGCCATTGTTATTAATTTTCAGAGTTCGGGCATCGCGACAAACAAAAATCGACACGTGAAAAACGTGACTCTCACGTGCTCGGACACTTCGGCTGGGAAATAAATTTAAAAAGGATTTAAAAAAAAGAAGCTTTATTTAAGAAGAGATTAATTAATAGTTAGTTATTAGTAAATTGATATCAGCAACAGGAGCATAAACTATCAGAGTGTTACCGCTATATATCTGTGATCAACAACAAAAACATAACAACATAATAATGCCTCAATCTTTCTCGAGCATCGTCAAGATCGGAGACTTCATCCTGAGCTCCCCTATACTTTCTCGCTCGATCGTGCCCATCTCGAAGGGGTTTGTCAAACTGTCTGGATACAAGAAATTGGGTTTGAGATTCGATGATCTGTTAATGGAAGAGACTCCTCTGATGCAGAAGGCTATCAGAAGATTACCTCAAGACGAATCTTATTCTCGTATCTATAGAATTATAAGGGCTCATCAATGTGAAGTAGAGCATAAGTTATTAGATAAAAAACAATGGACTAAAAACGATAGAAGATATTTATTACCTTATATTCTAGAGGCTGAGAGAGAAGCAAAGGAGAAAGAAGATTTGGATCATTTAACCAAAGCATGAAAACAACAAACATATGATATATTCATTATCAATCTATATATATATATATTCCTTTACATTGTATATACATTCCCAATATTTATTATAAGAAATAACAACAAACGTAACAAATCTTTGTTTCACTAATTAAAACAAACAACAACTCGTTGATTAGCAATATTATCTAACAAGTAGTTTAATAATAGTGTTAATTATTATTGTTTTCAATTTTCACGTGATTTTGAATATTTTAGTATTAATTAATAAATTATATATTAAAGGAAAATATTTCAATGAATAATTGAATAAAACAACTGGATTGATATTCTAGTTATCTGGCATTATTTAAAGCACTCTCATAGTCTAGTTTATCTCATTTCGTATATGTCACTTCCTCGCCAACGTATCACAATTTTATTCGATTCTCCTGAACAATTAGGTGCATCTCTTAATATTAATGATGAATCAATAGATATAAATAATTCAATTTCTCATGAAAGTGATTCAAAACCATTAATTATTCAAAGAAGACTTATATTTGATAATATTCAAACTAATCTTTCTAATTTTAGAGCTACATGGAATCCAAAATTAGATACTTTTCATACTTTTTTTAAGCCTGCGTATACTACTGGTTGTACAATTATCACAGATCCTTTAAATGAAGATTTTAATTTAAATTTTAAACTTATTAGAAATAATAAATATGCATCATATCATCATGAATCAACAGTTTCATGTTTGAATTATATAATATCAAATTTCCCAGAATTATCATCTAATGATGATATTTCATTCGATTTTGAAATTAACACTTATGATATTACTTTAATTGATAATGTTCTTACAATTATTGAATATTTCAATTCCGATTCTTTTAATTATAAACCAGATCAAAAAAAGTATAAATCAGAATTAGGTTTATTTTATGTTGATACTATTGATAATATAGATATTAATTTAAGTGGTTTACGTTGTACTTCATTAGATTCTAAATGTCAAAAGACAATGTTAACTATCAATTCACAACAATATACTACAGATTTAGAATCCGTCTCTGTTTCAATAAAAGAACCAATTGGTTTACACCCAACTATTAGTGTAAATTTTAAGAATGATACTACTACTTCTATTTCTAATACTAATGAGCGTGACTGTGAATATTTTATGTATTTACAATTACCACAATCTATATTTGTTGACAAATTTCAATCTCCTTCCTTAATTGCTTTATTTGGTCAACATGATTTAGAATTACCAGTATATCATGATTCTATAGTAAATGGGCCATGGGGTTCTGAATCTCTTTTCAAAATCAACTACCCATTAGATGATATAACATTACATTCAAGGTATGTGGCTCCAACAAATGAAACGGACAATAATAAATATAATACAAGTATATCCCCAGTTATCTTTAAAGCTTGTTCTATACCTGAGACACAATCAAGTAATAATGTCTTTTATGAATTAGGTTTGGGCTATGATATGTTATTTGAACAAAATACACAATTTGTATTTATGAAAAATGATAATGAACAATTAAATATAACGATACCAGTCTTAAATAAAAAAAATTCTTTTGCTGTAAGTATAGTCACATTTTTATGTTTAATCCTATCTGTATCATATCTTCTATCCAAATTATTTCAAAAGAAGAGAAAGTAATAATTGATACTACTAGAATATTATTTTATAGAGAAGCAAGAATGTTATTTATTATTACCGTCATTCTGAAATTAATTTTTTTTGATCCATTTCAAAATTTTATATTAATCTTTTTTTTTAAAAGAACTCAATTTAATAATCTTTTATAAATGATTGAACTTTTATTCTTAAAAGAAAACTATCTTTTACTTATTTATTTATTAGTTTTTAATTTAATTATTATTGAAATTTTGTATTATTCTAACGTTTTATCAGTAAACGCTCCGGAATGAAAATTTAAAGATATAGATGAAATATTCAAGACTTTATGATCGGCTCGATAAAATGAATACAATATTTTAAATGAACTATTTTAAGAATTGAATGAAACCTGGTATCTAATGTATGCTACTAAATGAATGAAGTAAGTGCATAGTTGAAAGTGTCTAAAGAACCTCTGATTTTTGGGGGAAAAAATGAAAAAAAATGCCTTAGACATATTTAAGAAGAATTTTTAAATATTCTGTTTTGGTGATATTATTTTACTGATTGGAATACTGATTCATCATATTGGTTAGTTGGTTGAATGCTTGAGAGTATAATTGAGTAATGTATGCTAAAAAATGTTATGATAGCAATATAAAGGGTTACTAGTGCACTTTTAAAGTGATATCCAATATACCATTTATACCTGCAATTAGAATATAATATTAAAATAATATATTATTTAAAGATATTCTTTTCATATTTGTTTTAATATATAATTTTGTGAGTACCATTATTGGCGGCTTCACAATCGTAATTCTTTCTTTCTTAGAATGCTATTTCATACAAAATAGAGGAAAGTTTAACATTTTATTTCTAAAATTCCTTCAGAATTACATTGAATGATTATCTTAATTTACAATAAAGAGTAAAGATTTTCTTTAAGCAAACAATTTTATTGTATATGAAAGTGATCTCTTAGGCTACAAAAAAAAATTAATACTTCAATTATGTTTTATTAGTTTTACATTATAATTAGAATTCAATATTAAAACCATTTTGAACATATATCTAATTGAATAACTTAAAAGGATGGCTTTGAAGAATTCAATTAATTTGTTTTTAACTATTAATTATATCTACTTGTATAATTACAAAATTATATTTCCTTAATACTTTGTTAAAGGAAATATAATTGAATTATCAATATTAATCAAAGACAAGTTATTATTATTTGGTATCTTTATCAAGGATACTTCAGGATCAAATTCTAAGGTATATTTTATTAAATTCTAGAATATTATTTGAAGAATTTAATAATAAATAGAAGAAAAGTATAAAGTAAAAGACAGACAGAAAAAGAATATTAGTAAATATGTAAAGCTAAAAAGAAAAAAAAAATAATTAAAAGCAAAAATGGTAATGAAAATAATAGAAGGGAGAAAGCGATGATAAAATATAATAAATGGAATAATAATAAATTAAATTTTTTATTGGGGGCCTAAAAAAATAATTACTAAAGAGTAATATGAATAATTGAAGGAAAGAAACCCAAAAAAAGAAACTTCAGATATTTAATTATTCAGTGAGTTCCAATGCATTCTAAAACAAAAATCAATCGTAAAGAGCATTTAACCATTACCAAAAATAATAATCATAATAAAAAAAACATAATAGTAGTAATAATAATAGTCTGAGTAGTAATTAATAAAAAAAATATATAGACAGGAAAATTACTAGTCAAATAAAAAAAAATAAACCAAAGATCAAATATACCAGAAGACAAAGCACCAGAGATAAAGAGAGAGTAAAAAGAGATGAAGACCAAATATCAATAATTAAAACAAAAGATGAAGTAATAAAGCGGAACGTGACAGAAATTCAATAAAGACCTGCATAATTCAAACAAAGTTCACTTAACTTTTCTTCAATAAAAGATTAATTAATTACGCAATATATCAATGCGGGGGCAACATTAATGCATTATGCAATCAATTAAACTTAACTATCCAAAATGAATAAGATTCCTCTATTCAAACTCATCAGCCGTTAAAGAAACTGTAAGGATAAAAGAAAAAAAATAATTAAAAAAAATCATCTTCTTCAAAAAGATGAGATCTCCACTCAAGTGGATCTTTAGCATACTTGAGTGGTGGAGCAAATTCAGATTCGTAAACTTCTGTACGAGCCTGGTTGTCGAAACGAACGGACTTATTGGTACCTGAAGTCCTGCCTTCATTGTTGTCATGTAGACAACTTCTTAATTGTGGATCTTCAGGATTTAGAACGTCAGATTCAGGGATTGGGCCAATAATGGCGGTCAATGAAATTGTGTATTCTGAAATGATGGTAGGTGTAAGGTGGGTATTGTCAGACGATGAACTGTCTTCTGAATAAGTGAGGACAGGGGGGGGTGAATGTTGAGGCAACTGACTCTTTAACCAGAGAAGGGAAAGGTGTTTGGTTAAAGGGCTTGAAGTTGTGATTAATAGTGCACTCAACTGGCTCTTTAACCGGAGAAGGAGAAGGATAAGATGCTGGGTCAAAGGGCTTGAAATTGTTGTTAATCTTGCGCTCAACAGGTCTTTCAACTCTAGGAGTTGGAGTGAAGGCCTTGAAGCCGTTGTTGATACGCTCAATTGGTCTTGCAACTTTAGGAGCTGGCTTGGCGTTGCGGTAAGAAGTGACAACGTCAACAGAAGTGGATTCATGGTTTAACCATCTTCTGAAATGGTGCTTTCTCTCACCTTGATTGTGAGAGTCAATTTTAAATTTGATGTCTTCAATGGCAATCTTGACATTTAGACAAGCATTAGAAAAGTGAAAGTTAGTCATTGATAAATAATTAAGAGATAGAGAGAGATATAATAGATTGCTAAC